>PVIJ01010002.1:0-63102 GCA_004024925.1 Scalopus aquaticus | reverse complement strand
GAGAGAGAGAGAGAGAGAGAGAGAGAGAGAGAGAGAGAGAGAGAGAGAGACTCCCTTCAGAGATTGAATGGTGCTTATGGACCCATCTCACTTATTGAAGGGTGTGCCTTTGTGTTTCAGCAGACTCTGAATCATTTGACTGGTATCCCAGATGCTAACACAATGGAATTTCATAAAATAAACCCTGTGATAGGAACATGTCATTACCAGACATATTTTAGGTTCATTCATGCTTTGTAAGAGAGGAATTGGTACATGGATATACAAAATTATTTTTTCCTATTTTATTCTGTCACCTTTCATTCCAAAAATCATTTTAGAGCATAGACTTACTGGAGGATAAAAAAAAAAAATGTGATCCTAAGTAATTTGTAGAGTTCATTACAAAAAACACAGGATTCTTTGCTTCAAGTTTGCAGAAATACTATTGTAAGGAAAAGATTAAAATAAGTACAAATCTGACATCCTGTCTATTATTTCATTGATGTCTTCCTCATCCCTGACCTGGATTATAACTATCCTATCTTCCTACCTTCAAATCTTGATTTTTGATCTGAACTGTACACCAGAACCCACTTCGCGTTTTTAAAGTACTCTTTTTATCCCCTTATTATCCCATTAGCAGTTCTCACTGGCTTCTTATTGCCTACCAAGTAATGCCTGGATTTCTCAGTCTCTCTTCAGGTCTCTGTAAGATCTGTCTCCATGCCACCTTCTCAACTGTCACTTCTCCCATTTTACAGATCCTGCTCCTTGAACAAAAGAAAATTCTTGAGGTCTCCTGGACACAGACACACACATATATTTTTCTGCTTAATTCATGTTGCTTTTTAGACATGAATGTCCTTGACATGATCTTTGTTTCTACCCTATCATTACTAATTCCTATTAATCAGCAAAAAAAATCTTGCTTCTCCACCACCACTCCACTACCCATGTACCTAACTTGCCCTTTTCCAGTGTTCTCCATATCATGATAGTGTTCCATCATTTCTGTGGTGAATCAGATCTCAAATTCAAATGTCAACCTAGATTCTTTTGTTTTCTTAGCTCCTTACAGTCAACTCATCAGCAAGTCCTCTTGACTTTACTATAGTATTGTCTCCTATATTGCAACTCTTTACTGTGTCTCTACTGTTATCTTCCTGATCAAATTATGTACTGCCTGGACTTCTATGGTAGCCTCTTAAGTAATCTGATTTCCATGTCTGCCCCCTGACAGGTCATCCTGTGTGGTACCAGAGTTATAAATGTAGACCAGGTCATGGTACTCTCCTCTGTTTAAAACCCTAAAGTGACTTCCTGATGTTTTTAGAATAAAATACTTGAGATCTAGTCCCTGTCTGTTTTTCCAAAACTCACTTTATTCTTTCCTTTCTCTTGTCTTCATACGTGGGTCACACTGATCTCTTTCTCCTCCTTTAAAGGGAGGTTACTCTCTTGTTCCTTCTTCCTGGACTATTCCCTTTCCACATCTTTTAGCATTTGATTACTTTTCCTATTTCATGTTTCAATTCAAATGTCTTTTCTTCAGAAATAATTTACCCCAGCCAGATCCAGCTCTAAAATAGCAACTTGTCCTTCTATCAAGTCATTTAGGTAATTTACTTTAGAGCCTTTATTAAAACCTGCAATTATTTTAATTATTTATCTGTCTTTTCATGAACTACGTCTCCTATTTACCTAAATAAATGTAAATTTGTGCCATTTTCATTACTCAGCCTCTAATGCCTCACACAATGTTCTGAACATGACAGATATTAAATAAATGTTTGCTTAATTGCTAAATGAAGGGTTGTCCTGAATACCATCTAATTCAGGAGGATTTTTTGCTTCTCACAGATACAAGTCCTTCTCTGGAATTTCAGTGTGTGTTGGTTCTCAAGTATCATAACTTACATCTTCAGGGTGAGATTCCAGATATTCATAAGCATATTTAATTTTCTTTATTGGATTTGAGGACATCATCTGTGTGTCTGATTCATCTTTGAGTCTCCCATAGTGACTATCCCAATGTCTTGCGCGTAGTAAATATTCAATAGTATTTCATGACAACATAAAAAAATTATCAGCTCACCGTGGATTTCAGCTGAGGAGAGTTTAATCCCACAGTGAGACTAAACAAGGGATAGAAATTTTTTCTCCATTCCCTCTTTTCCCTTCACTTTGGTTTTTCTTCCCTTCTCCTTTCTTGTGCTTTCTTTGTCTTGGGTGTCTATCTCTCACTGACTGAAGTTATAGGTTAGTTTCGCCATTTACTCTTTAGACTTTGTATTTTGGGGCTTCACTGTGAACATTATTCATTCTCTAAACAGGCTCTAATCACCAAATCACTCAGGTAGGTTCAGAGCCCAAATCCCTACATTTGCTGCCATTACCTACAACATTTGTGGTCACTGCCTTGCATTGTTATTTCTTAGTATGTGTCTATTTCCCATAGTCTTTATTTTTTGTAGATTGTCTATAGCTACCCTCTCATTAGCATTATATTTCTAAGACACCAACAATGTATTAAAACATGTATGAAATTCAAAAGGAATGTAAACAGTGTCCTCTTAGGTCTTGCTCCTCAAGACTATCTTACCCTGGCTTATCTTACTCCAGGCCCTCACCATCATTGTTTGTAAAGCAAGGGAGAACTGCTTTGTGCATCTCTTTGAACAAAATTTGAGGTTATGTAGAGTTCTGGAAGGTGTGGCATTGAAGAGCTGGTAGAAATTCAGGTGGTTTAGGGATTGACTGACTTTCACATGTGGAAGTGTGGTTCCTAAAATGAGACTCGATGGACTGAATTTATGAAGTTAAATGACTACCAAAAAAAAAAAAAAGGAAAAGAGAAAGCATAGAGAGTGACAGCATTAAAAAGAATGGAGAGGAGAAAAACTTTAGGGTTCTCTAGCTGTAGTGTCCTTTAATAATCCAGAGACTATTAAATCAGCTTTGCCTGCTTGATCCTGCTATAGGTCTATCTTTCAGTCCCCGCTGTTTCTTCTTTAGCCCTTGAATTGAGATCTGTGTCTACCCCACCCCTAGTCAAAGGTGTCTCCTGCTTGATTAGATCAAGCAGCCTGCAATGACTTCTCAGACTGGGAACAGCATTGAAGGGACCAGGGAAGACTTCTTTAATTAAATAGCCAGAAAATGTTTATGAAACTCCTACAAACTGCCAGGTACTTTCTGCATGCTACAGAAATCTGAGTAATCAGCAGGCATAAGTTCATGCTCTTACAGAGATTAATCTCTATTGGAGAGACAGATATTTATACAAATAAATGAATACATACATATTATAAATCACACAGTGGTTACTACTCTTGAATCAAATAAAGCAGAGAAAGAGGGTGGGGGATAGAAGTGGTTGCAGTTTTAAATCGGTGGCCAAGGCAGGCATTGCCAAGGAATTGATGATTAAGGAAAGAGTTGAAGAACAGTGAAGAGGTCAAAGTGCAGGGACCTGGATGAGCTTGAAGGACAGTCAAGAGATAAGGTTTGAGGTCCAAGAGATAATGGGGAAAGCAGCTATTTTGGAACCTTAAAGGTCTTTATAAGAACTTGACTTTAGTTTGATGAGACATAGAGTCACTCAGTGGTTTGAGTCGAGGAGTCATTTTGTCAATTGATTTATCTTTTCAAAGGAACATAGAAGTGACTAGGTGTTCTGGGAAAGGTTGGAGGCTGGGGTTAGAGGGAAATTGCTGCAGTAATCTAAGTATTAGATGGTAGTGATCCAAGTATTTGAAGGGAAAAGTGATGAAAAGCAGCTAGATTCTGGATTTATTCTTCATGGAAGATTCTTCCAATTGAGACTTCATTATTAACCTCTATAAATTCTAGCAGTTAGATGGAAGTCCAAGGTGTCAGCACCAGAAGATCACAACTTGACCTATTTTGTACAGTCTCCAGGATTTTTGCCAACTGGGCAAATACAAGAAGAGGAAAAAGCAAATCATAACATCTGGCAATAGAAATGAAGGGCATCTATCAATAAAAGAAGTGTAATCTATACCAAATTCTTTATAGTTTTTAGTAGTATTTCTTCCTAGATAATTGTATGAATTGTGGGGGATTTCTTTAATTGATTGCTGTGGAGACAGAGATGATTTTAATTCAGTTTCACTGCTATTCTGGGTGCAAGTGGGTGTTTGACATTTTTTAGTGTGCATGTGATGGGTGTGTGTGTGTGTGTGTGTGTGTGTGTGTGTGTGTGTGTGTGTGTAGAGAGAGAGAGAAAGAGAGAGAGAAACTGACTCTGAGAGGGCTACAGAGTGGCTATTATTCCCTGGGCAGTAAAAACCTAAAATCCTACTAATGAGGTTAAAAAAACTTAACTTTTTCTGAGTGCTTAATAATAGCACTTCTGACTGACATAACCAGGGTTCCCTGAAAAATTGCCCTCTTTTTCAATTTATTTTTAGGACCAAAAAATTGGGGGAAGGAAAGTGCCTTTAGGTATGGAGAATTTCCATCTAAAAGCTCAATTCCAAGGCTTCACCATTTGGCCCTAAACCATGTTAAATACATCCTTTCAAGTGAAAGTGAAGGATGGCACTAAAATTCATTGTTGGAATGCTGTATGATTTACTTTTCAGTATGAGGAAAAAAGATTGCTCCTTTGCTATAGACTCCATCTTTCCAAAGTTGGGGGATGTTTCCCCCTTTAAAAAAAATCTGTCTTGACAGAAACCCTTTGAGTTTGCCAGTTAGAGAACTAAAGCCACAGATTTTTACCAAAACATCCAACTTTGAGAAGAAAGACTCTAAGGCATGATAAATGTTAATACTGTTAATGCCCTCAGTAAGTCTAAAAATATTTGAAATACATCTAGACCATCAGCCTATTTAAGGCACATTTTACAAATGAGCCACATCACCCTATTTACTGTAAATTTCCACAGCTATGTGAGTATCTTTGATGTAAAAAGAAGAAAGATACTGATTATAAAATGAGAATACAGTTGAATTGAAGCTTGTGGCAGACATTTGTTGAATATTGGATTAAGTTGCCAGGATTATTTTGTGAAGGCCTATTTTGGGCAGGCAGTAACCTTTATTCCCAGATATAGATTTCCATATTGACTTTTAACTTTTAGCCACTGACTAGCAGTTGCACAGTCTGGAAATGTTCTGTGCCTTTCTTTTGCCTTTGCCTGAATGGCAAATTTGAGGAGTTTAAAGGCATTAAGTGTGGCTTTCCACAAGCCACCGTGCTGCCCACTTGCATTCTCCTGTCAGTTGGAAATGGCTGAGAACATTTAAGGAGGGTCTCTCACAGATAAAGCAGTATCGAGAACATAGAGGGTCTTTCAAGCATAGGCTTAAAATGTAAAATTAAGACTAGTGACATGTTGATAGTGCTTCTTCTTAGTACCGCAAGGGAAACTACGGTCATCTTCACAAGTTACACAACAGTGTGTGTGTGTTTAAGAAACAGATAGGGGCTTAGGTTTACAATGATCTTTTTTGTGCATGTGTTTGGAAGATAAGTGTGAGTAGATGGGTTGAATTCTTCCACGCTCCCTGATGCTAATCACGGAACTAGAGGAATGAAAACTAGAATTCTATCATGTTATCAGTCCCTGTCAGGAACTGACATCTTCTGTGCCCCAAATGTATTAAAAAATAGTATGCCATCTGAATCCGGGGGAAGGACCGCCCTCCCTGTGTGGTGTATGCAATCTGTTTGGATTACCTCTCACACACAATCTGTATGCTTCCAGGAGACGCTGATCAGGAAGAGATGTTTCCAACTAAGAAGAGCGCTGTTCTCGTGGATGGGGTGGTACTGAATGGCCCCACGACAGATGTAAAAGCAGGAGAAAAATTTGTTGAAGAGGCCTGCAGACTGATAATGGAAGAGGTGGTTTTGAAAGCTACCGATGTGAATGAGAAGGTAAAAACAAAACAAAACAAAACAAAAAGCAAAAACCTTATAAGAAATCCCAGGAATGGAAAAGATCATGTCTTCCAAATCTGGGGTGGCTGTATACTTTCATTCTTCTATACCTTCAACCTGAGGCCCAAAGTCCGCACCCACCCTCACCCCTGCCCAGTATTTGTCTTCCTGGAAGAGATGATTCTTTACATCGCCCGTCATCACTGAAACCCCCATGTATTAACCAGTTATGGCTCAAAAACATATGAAGGAAGAGTTCTGCCCTAGATAATAATATAGATTATACATTACCTGGTGATCTGAATGTATAGCCTTTAAAAGACACTTGGCTCTCCATTTTCTTGTATACATTCATTATGTTGCTAGTAAAAATTAAGACAAAATAAAAGAGTTTATGAAAGTGTTAAAATTGATCTGAGGGCAAGACCTTGTTGAAGCTTAGATAAAACAGCTTCGTTTGTTAAGTCTGACTTTTGACTAGTATCAATTACTGGTTCTAGGTCCCGAATTCAGGTTCAAATTGATAACACAACTACTACTGATCATTCACTCTTTAGCATACTTACCATGTTGGACTAAGGACTCCTTTGATTATATTTGGGTATCTAATCCTTACAAAAACCCTAAAAGGCAAGTACTATATATTCACTCCATTTTTAAAGTTGAGGGGAAAAACGAAGCACAAAGAGGTCAAATGCTTTGCCCAAGATCCCGTGCGAGTAGCTATCAGAGATGCACTAAAATCCAAGTAGTTTCGTTTCAGAGTCTGTGCTTTTAACTACTCTTCCAAATGTCTCTTCAAATGACCAAATCACCCTTTAGCACATTCATAACCTTTGATGGTGAAATAGGTTTATCAAAAAATGAATGCCTAGCAGAGACTTTATTCCAACCCTGTTAGATATAAATGTCATTTAAAAATGATTCTTAATGTGAAGTGGTATTATTCTGAATTTTTGATCACATCCCTTTGGGAAAACTAGTAGAAAAATAGATTAAAATGACCTGTGAACTTGAAATAGTTATGTTTAAGGCAAATTCACTAATGACATTTCCCAATCATATATTAATAATTGCATATATTTTGGTCTTATCTGTACTTGAGAAATATTTTGGACCTGCTTTACTTTGGAGCACACTGATCCTCTGGTAAGATTTTTTAATTGTCCTTTATTCCATCATTAAATATTAATGGAGTATTAGCTTCTGGAAGGCATTGTGCTTGACACTGGAGTATATAAAGAAAAATAAGAAAGACTCAGCTTTGAACAGAATTTATAATATAATTGGAAGAATGAGTTCTCATTGAAAAAGAGAATGGGGGTTCCAGTAAGGATGTGATAAATAAGTGTGGTGTCATCAGGGCAGACTTTGGGGACTTCATGGAGGAGGGGCACTGTGAATTTTGACATGAAATCATAAAGCAAAAGTAACATTCTGATAGACAGAGAGAAGTTCGCCCAGGTATGTTGACAAAATTAGAAAGGTAAATAATGGAAAGAGAGTTGCAAAAAGACTCAATGTTTTCAGCATATTAAGATGGCCTTTTTCTTTTTCTAAAAAGAAGGGAATATATAGGAAAGCAATGAGAGCTAAAATGACAAGGAGGGTGTTTGGAGTCCTAAGTTATCAATTAAGGAATCCCAAATCCTTTATAATTTATAGATATGCGGGCATATGAAGTTTGATTAAAACCTATGTTGGGTTGGGGATGGAGATTATATTTTTATCCACTAACTTAGCTTTGTCAGAGAACCAACAGGCACCATTAAAAGCTGACCTGTGGGTATGTCCTAACACATAGTGAAGTGATTACTTCTAGTACTATCTCTGGTAGATACTCTCAGCCACTAAAATTTTTTTCAGTTGTATTTTACATTCAGTGAAATTTACTTCTTTTGGTATGCTGTTCTTTGAGTTTTGAAGTCATGTAACCCTCACCATAACCACAGAGCTATATAACAGTTCTATCATCCCTAGCCCCGATTTCTCTGTACCCCTCTGTAGTCAACCTATCCCCTCGCCTCTAGCCCCTGGAAGCCTCTGATCTGTTTTCTGTCCCAGTAGATTTGATTTTTTCAGGATGTCAGATGTATAGAATCATTTCACAAGTAATCTTTTGAGTCGTGCTATTTTCCCTCAACAAATGCATTTGAAATTCATCTATGTTGTTCCACGTATCAGTAGTCATTCTTTTTGATTGCCTCAACTCCCTTTGATTTACCTCTGCCTATTATGGTTTAACATCAGAGCTTAATTTCATGCTTCTTGCACCACTTGGTATTTCCTTTGGCTTCCCCCAACCTCCCACCTCCCAGTCTCCTCACCCCTCCTGATGACTCCCCTGTCTCTCTCCTCCCCTCCACCGCCAAACTTTTAAAAGATTGCTACACTCACTGCCTCCCTCTATTTCCTCACCTCCTACATCCTCACTTCATGGAAATCTGGCCTCCATTCCCACCTCTCTAAGTTCAATTGCTCTTGCCAAGAACACCTCCTTGTTGATGAATCCCATGAGTTTTTATCTCAGTCTTTATCTAATTTGGCTTCTTAGCAAGATTTGCTAACAATGACCACCCTCTTCTTAAAACATGATTTCTTTGTTTTAGTAGTAAACTCTTCTAATATTCTCCCTACCTGTCAGTTTGTCCTCTGTCTCACAACAAATTCCATCCCTTTGCCCATTTCTTAAGTCTTGTGTTGCCCAGGTGAGTAACTGCATTCTCTACTCTTAGTTGTGGGTTCTCTCTGAACCATGTCATCCATGTTGTGTTACTATCAACGTGTGAACTCTGTTCCAGATTGTTCACAAGAGCTTCAGGCCAACTACTACACCCTCTTTGGGCTTCCTCAAGGTGACAGATTAAGTGTCCTCACAATTCACTATCCCCACCCTGCTTACAGCCATGTTCTCCTCCCCATCACCACCATCAACCCAGTGTGCAATGTCAGGATTTTCTTTGATTCATCCTTCCCTCTGACAGTTAATGTGAGGTTGGTTTCCAAGTTCTATTGATTCTACTTTTTAAATATCTCCAAATATATTTTATTCCCAAAGCATCTACCCTCACCCAGACTGTCACCTTCTCTTGCCTGGCTTATTATAGTAATTTCTTATTTCCAATTTCACTTGGAATCTCCAGATAGCAACTAAAGCTATTGTCCCAAACACTAATATGATCATACTGAATGTTCAGAACATTTTAATGGCTTTCTTAGAGCCGAGTTCAGATTCTATAATGTGCCACTTAAGGCCTGTCACGAGCTGAGCCTGTGTCTCTTCATTCATTCATTACCATTTCTTTGAGCACCTCTTAGTAGCAGATTCTGTGTTACTTATTTGGGTCCAATCAGGGAGCAGACTGATAACTCAGATTTCACGGAGATTATGTAGATCATGATACATAAATTTCATAGTAGGTTGGAAAATGCTAAATACTACTAGGAAAAGGAAGAGTGAAGAAAGCCAGAAGGGAGTGATAAAGATAATAGATGTGCAACTTGTGATTTTACGTAAGGAGTCAAGATTGATGTCACGGAAAGGATGTCATTAAGAAAGTGAATTTTGAGAGAAGTGAGGAAGTTCATTATAAAGACATTTGGAGAAGGAGCATCCTAGGCAGAAGTTATGACCCTCTTAGGAAAAGGCCTTAAGGTGGGAACATGCCTGGTGTGTTTAGGGAACAGCCAGGAGCAGGGATTTCAAGTTCTACTCATTCTGCATTTTAAATATCTCACATCTGAGATGGACCCCTCCTTTGTTCCAAGGACATCTGTATTACTATCATAGCTCTTTTCACTCTGACAGTGGTTATAAGTTTAAAGCTCTGTTTTTCTGCTCATCTGGAAGCTTCAAAAGGGCAGTGTCTGTATTTCTAACATCCACCTAATACCTTGTTGGAGAGGGTGCTTGATTAACTGTGTTGTTGCTGAATCTTCAGGTTTGTGAATGGCAGCCTCCTGAACAACTGAAGCAACTTCTCGATCTGGAATTGAGAGATGCTGGAGAACCACACCACAGACTGCTGGAGCTCTGCAAGGACGTCATACGCTACAGTGTCAAAACAAGTGAGCTTGCTCTGTGCCTCTAACATGTCCTTCCTTTTTCTTAAGCATGTATTCACTTCATGGTGAAGCTGAGTGTGAAGCTGAATGTGTATGGGAAGCATAGTGGTTCTGCTATTTTACAATATCAGACAGGACAATGCAATATTTAGCCATAGGACAGATCTGTTGTCAAGGCCAAAGATCAGCTGATAGAAAGACAGTTGTAAGTGGTCATGTATAAATGCTATCCTCTCCTGGGCAATCCCCAAACTCCACTGCTAATCACGATCATTTATTGTTACTGTTATTTATCATTTCTTTGTAGATCCAAACACGTGATATTTTGGTGAGAGAATTTGATTAAAGATATTTTGATATCTATTTAAAGTTACATGTTTTTATTGTAGAATTAAGGAATTTTAAATCTTGTTGGCCCAGAATACACACGCATACACACAAAAAAAATGTTCAAGAACCTGTCTTTACTATAAACAGGAATAAATTTATTTGAAGGAGAATGACTAACTTTTGGCATTTGTTAAACTACCAAATTATTGTATCAAAGTTGACAGGATCAAAAATTAAGATCCTTTAAGAAAGTAGAAGAAAAGGAGCACACAGTAAGATTTTCCTGTGGTCATTTCACAGTAATAGTTCACCACTATAATCTTTAGTGTAAACAGTAATATGACATCAATCTTGTACTAAAGTACTATTCCAACTATTAATATCCTATATAACCAGTGAGTAACTTTCAAAAGTAAGAGAGTAACTTTCCAAAATGTGTTTCTCAATGTGATGTAAAGGTAATCTTGTGTTTAAGACCATACAGGCATTATGCTTTGTGAGTTTTGACACCGAACTAAATTTAGTGGAAAGAACATAATACAATCCTGGGTAAAAAATAATTGGTTTATATTCCCTTGGGAAAGTCTGGGTATGTATCAAAAGCCCAGTTAGCATATCAAAAGCAAAGATACATGTCTTATTATTATAGTGCATGTCAGAAGTGTAGCATGACATTTAGTGCAGTAGATTTTTCAGTTTACTGGATATTTTCCATAATGCTGGAAACCATGGAAATCAATCATAAATTAGCATGGAACTAAAAAAAAACTTATTAAAATGACTTGTAGCAATGTCTGATTTCCTTTGCCAGATTAGGGAAAGTTTTCTATGTATTATTTGAAAAGACATTTTCTTTTGAGACATTTTTTAAATTTGAACCCTAATGTAAAAAGGAAAAAAATAAAAACTAAAACTGAATGTAAGTTGTAATGAGAGGTCACTGACTAAAACAGTTCCCCAATACTCAAATTTAGAAATAGGCCTTTTGCCACTTTGTTCTTTGTCATGCTGGGCTTCCCATAACTGAGAATGTCAAGCCAGTTAGCCTGGTGTGTGGTGTGAATATTCTCACTGTATAAAGCCAAGAACCTTCATAAGACCTTTCATAAGAGGGGGGAAAAATAGAAAGTTGGAGCTGAAGCTGTTTGAGTCTTCACGGCAACTGCCTTTGAAGTAAGTTGAATCAGAAAGTTTATGTAAGTGACATGATGAGTCACCTCTTACTCCATCTACATAATGCCAATCGTTTTATGGAAAATGGTCCAATCTGAAAAATGCCAGTAGCCTGAAGTGAACCCTATTGATGAGTGAGATGTGTTTACAGTTGGTGAAGTTGCTGTGGAAATTTTCAGAAGATGATGGTACTTGGTGTTGATACTTGGACAAACAATGTTCAAATCATGCTTGTCTCAGGGGTTCTTATTGGGTCTGGATTATAGGAAAAAGGAGCAGGCAAATCAGAGTTGTTGAAAGAGCACTCAGGTTTTGTTTGGAAATATTGTTCAGTAGAAAGAGCTATGGGGTGGGCCTTCAACATTTGTTCTGCTGTACATGACTGGGTTTTGAATGCTTTTTTTAAAAAAAGGCTGCGGTTAATTCACATTTAGTGGAGTGAACAAGTCTGAAGTGTTAAGTTTGATGAATTTGTACATACCTGTATGTAAGTAATCAGAACCCAGATGGAGGTATACCTCATTCCCAGGACTTCAGAGGCTTCTGTAAGTTCTTTCCCAATCAATATCTCCCTATTACACATACCCAGAATTTAACATCTATCTCCACACATCAGCTCTGCCCACTATTGAATGTCATATAAGCGGAATCATGAAGTATAGTTAGTGGCTGGCTATTCCCATTGTCTGAAAGTCTCATTTATATCATTGCTATATCAGTCTGTTTTCCCCCTTGCATATTGCTGTGTCGATAAATTCTGTGTTTAAACTTACAGATCATCCAAGATTTTTCAACCAGTTATATGCTGGACTTGATTATTATTCCTTGGTGGCCCGATTTATGACAGAAGCATTAAACCCAAGTGTGTAAGTACCATTTTACTGGAATTTTGCTCTGTACGTGGGTTAGAGCTGTTTTTTAAGTTGATATAATTCTATTTATTACTTTTTATTTGATGATTTCATTTGTATACTGTCATCATAAATAATGAAATAGTCTTATTTCACAGCAGTAGTCAAAGCAACTGTCTGATTTTATAGTGGTACTGTGAGATGGATCAGGTGGTCATTGTTATCTCCACTTCACAAATGAGAAAATTAATAAGCACCTTTCATTCATTCCTACATGAAAAGTCACATCTAAGTATTGCTTAAGTTTTCAAGTGTAGGCATTTGAGTTTGCATTGTCTTCAAGATATACAAGAGTATTTATTAACCAAGTTGAAACATATGTGGGTCTAGAATTCCTATATATACATACATATATATATACACATACACACATACATACACACATACATGTATATATATGGAAAGCATATATGGTAAGCGTATATGTATACACACACACATATATGGAAAGCATAATAAAGTTAGGGTTTTTTCATGAATTGGTAGTAATTAAAATAATGGACATGGAGGAGATGACTTGAGTAATTTTCAACCTTGACTGCTTATTAGAATCAAGTTTGGAATCTTGAAAAAAATATACCAAGAGCTAAGTCCCACTCCAGAACAGTTCCATCTGAGTTTCTGGGGGTATGTCCCAGGCAGTGATATGTTTTCAAAGCTTAACAAGTGATTTTAATGAACAGGATACAAGGATCCCTCATTTTTTGAAAGCTTATGTTATGCTACTTCACCTTTACGAAAGACCTACATCCAGTATCCAAAGAAATCCGAGGGGAATTTTCACCTTTATGACAAAAGGCAAAACCCCTAAACAGCATTACGCATTTGTTTTGCAGCATCCACTCTCTGGGTAGCGACACCCAAGCAGCAGAGTGGCTTGTCAAGCTCCCTCCCCAGCAATTACTTTATTCAAGCTATGTATTTACCAAATGATTCCTTCTTTTACTATAGGTTGCTGTTATTTCAGGTTTTATGTTCTATTTGGTGTGATTGGGTGGGTTATTTTGGGAATCTCAAAAGGCGCAATTTTTTTCATATAAATTAATGGTAATTTCTTTTTGACTTTACACCATTTCAAATAAAAAAAGATTTCATAGGAAAGCTCTACTATTAGATAGTGAAAGAAACTTGAATTTTCAATAAAAACAAGCCAGGAGATAGACTATAAAGTGAAGTGAGACTAGGGCTTCTGACAGGGCCTTAAAGACATGTATACATTTAATGGTTAGGAGGAATTAGAGCAGACTACAAGGGAGTGATAGAAGAAGGAGACGATCAAGTGGGAAGGCATAGAAGTCATGAGGAGAATCCATCTAGTATTCCATGTTGCTGAATATTTAATTTAGACAAAGACTAAGAAATGTCCCCTGAAATCACAACATGGATGCCACTGGAGATTTCAACAGAGAATTTTTGGTGGATGAGTGTGAGGTGATACCAGGTTGCAATGAGTAGTGAAGTTAAGTGGTAGGTAAGTTAGAAATGAAAGCAAAATTATACAATTTTGTGAGACTTTTCTTGAATTTTCTGGGTTTTCTCACCTCTCATCTGGGTTCTTCTAGCTTAAAGATTAGAAGTTTTTACACATATTAAGTTCCTGCAAAACTGAATAATTATTAAAAGTGACCATGCCGTGAGAGCATTTTATATTGCCTCCTCCTCCTAGGCCTGTTCACAGATTTACAATTGAACTGGTTTTCAAAGACAGGTTTAAAGTTATTTTTTTAAGAAAGTGAGTGATCTTTTCCATTATATTCATATATACACATACAATTTTCTCATATTTTGGGTGTGTGTAAACTGATCTCATAGCACAGTTGAAGACAGAGTCTGTCTTGTTTGTAAAATGACACGATACATCTGTAAAAGGTATACACACATCTGTAGAATGTTTGGCACACGGGGTAGGGGTACATAGTAGGTATTCTTTTTTGTTTTTTGGTTTTTTTTTGACCCCTTCCCAAAGAATTTCCTTGCAGATAAAATAATTAAATTTAGTGACTTTAACCTGAGTCTGTGTGCTTAGCTTTTTAGAGAATACATTTATTCAGACTTAATGTAATTATCTAATTGTTAGAGAAGGAGATTATAGATATTTGGTCTCCCTCTAGTTGCCTGGAGAGAGAAGAGATTCAAACTTTACAGAATAAGGGTTGGTAACTGTCACAGGTTGGGTTCCCCAGGGAACTGCTCTTGATGGAGTTTAGTAAGCAGAATGTTTATGAAAGAATGTCCTTGGGGTCAACATGGGGTGATGGAAGGGGAAATAGAGGTGGACAGGGATAGGAGTCAAACTACCATGCAGCCTTCATGCAGTCATGGTTGATCTCATGGAGACCCATAGTTGACCCATGGAGATCTCTGAAACTACAATGGTCCTGCAGAGTAGTTCTGAGTTGGGCCCAGAGGGTTCTACCTGTCATCAGGAGTGAGCCACCGCAGGAAAGGGCGTCACTGTGGGTGGTACGCATGCTCTGTCGTGTTTCCCTGGTGCTCAGTTAGTCCTTGGACACTTGCGGTGCTCTCTGACATGGCATTCCAGCCTGGGGCAGCACATCCTTTGCTGATCTGGGATGTAGTTGGTGCTTTGCAGTGATATCTTCACATATGAGCTATCCCAAAAGGGTTCCCCAATTGTACAAACACAGGACCGTGGTGGAGGAAGCCTTAGTTTAGGGTGGGTAGTCTCCATGTAGACTATTAAGACCTGACTGTTAGGGCACTCACAGTAGTGACTTAATAAAATCTGGTTTTCATGGTGGTGGCTTTTCTTCAACCTGCATCCAAAGCAGTGTGCAAAGCATCCAAAGAGTAAAATTTCCATTGCTCATGGCTAATACAAAAATGCAGCTACACTACCTTTATTGCGCCCAATGGAATTGAAGGTGCCCTCTAAATAATACTGCTGAAGCAGCCTGCATGTGCTGACAGCTACTAGCTATGGGCATTTTAACCCATGACTGGCACTATCACTGATTATGTATTTCTCTATTTCCAGTGGATACATTTCCAAAGATTCTGCCTACACTCCAGTAGACATTTGGTTTAGTAAAACTCTATGTGCATTTCTTGTGACACCAAAGGGATGGTTGGCTCTAGTCATAGAAGTGAAGTGTTTTTTATATCTATCTAGTTATACGTATGAGGTGTCCCCAGTGTTTCTGTTAGTGGAAGAAGCGGTTCTGAAGAAAATGATTGAATTTATTGGCTGGAAAGAAGGGGATGGAATATTTAACCCAGGTAAGTACAATTAGTTATTGCCATGTCCCTTTTATTACAAGCATCTAAAAATTTATTCTTGTCTTATGTGAGGAAGAACTCTTTGCAGATTTACACGTTATAAAATGTCGGATATTATAAATACTACTTGGTGAGAATCTAGCTTGTGCCTTTCTCCAGAGTGATAATATTTTGCATAAATGCTAAGTAAATGCTAAACAAATGAGATAGCTACACTTTAAGATTTATATCTAATGTAAAGGAATTTATCTGCTGTTGGGAATTTGGAAAAGCTACACTAAATTTTTCAAGTTCTTAAATCAATTTTACTTGAGAAGACTAAATCACATTTTGTTTATCCTACAGTCCTTTTTCACAGCCAGGGGTGAGCATGTATTGTCATTTTATTGATCATATGACAGACAAAAAAAGAACGTTTCTAACTATGAAGACTTGATACTGACCCTGGTCCGGAGCTCGTAAATTGAAATTTTGAGTTCGGAAAAACGGTGGAGTGAGATAATAGACCAAAACTTCTCCTTTGCTGAGATTGGAAATGGCGAGAAAAGGAGATTAGGAAGATTGCAAATAGACATTCAGAGTGTTGGTGGGCAGGGGTGAGGTGTGGTGTTCAGGTAGCTTTCTCAGGATTTGTCATTAGACAGAGCCCAGCCATGCCCGCTTTCTGCTATAGGTGGCCCTTAGGGAGCTGTGACTTCATGCCACAAACCTGCTGTTTCAATTTTGTTTTTTGCAGGTGGTTCAATATCCAACATGTATGCCATGAATTTAGCTAGATACAAATATTGTCCTGATATCAAGGAAAAGGGCCTGTCTGGGTTGCCAAGATTAATCCTTTTCACATCAGCAGAGGTAAAATATTTTTGATATTTGATATAGATTTTCTGGAATGCATTATTTAAGGAGACTTGTTTGCTTTGGGACACCTGATGTGCTTCTGTCCAATCTGTGTGGGACTAATATGACTAAGTATAACATATTTCATTCCAAAGGAAAATTTGGCAGGTGTGATATTGTAACCCCTCCTCACCCAATTTTGTAGGTCACTTTTATTTAAAAGGTATAACCTATAACATTTTCTTTGAGAAAAGAGGACATTTCATTTGAAAGTGCTATTTTTCTGTGAATCTCTTCTTTGAGTGCCTCATTATTAGAACTTAGTTGGTTACCACTGACCTCGGCTATGTCTTCTGTTCATATTTCCTGGTGAAACTGTTTGCTTTGAATGGTTGACACAAAGACTTTTCAAGAGGAAAGGATGATGTTTAGTAATAGTGAATACACACACACATGCACACACACACACTCACATAAGTGCATGTTGCCTTAACTCCCATCTCAGTTTACTCGCTACTAAAGTAGGTGGTCTTCCTGAGGATAAGTGCATTGACCTTGAGCTAGGCTGCCTGGATTCAGTTCCTGTCTCTACTGCTTACTATCTAAGCAACCTTGGGTTCATTGATTAACTTTGCTTTGCCTCAGTTTCCTAATTTGTAAGAATGATTTGTAAAGTTCTATCAGTTAGCTCTTGTCTCCAATACATTATCTCAGAACCCAGGGACATGGGACTATAAATTCATATTACTGCTTGCAAGTCTTGGGCTGGCAGTGCAATTCTGAACCTCTTGGTTGGGCTCCCATAGGTCTCTAGGGATTGGCTGGCAGTGGTTGATCTAGCAAGTGCTTTCTGCTCCACGTACCTCTCATCCTCCAGCAGGCTAATCCAGGTTGGTTCTCAGTGGTACAGATGAAAAAGAGCATCAAAGCATATGAGGCCTCTTGAGGCCTAGGCACAGAACATTGGCATTTCTGTCTCATTTCCTTGGCAAAGAGTTGGCTTTAGGAGTCCAGATTCAAGAAATGGAAAAATAACCTCCACTTCTTAAGTTGACTCTCTTCAAAGTCATCTGTCAAAGGACATGGATTCAAGAAGCAGCAACAATGCTCCAACATTGGAGAATTTGAGACCATTAGAGCAATCCAGCAGGTACTTGAGTTGAGTTACAAGTTGGTAGTTTCCGACCCGCCCAGCTCTTCGTTGTAGTTTGCAAAATTCAATGAGTTAATGCATGTAAAGTGGAATCTGGAATATAGTAGATAAAAAGATCAGATGTTATTGTTCAGAGGAGAGTGACCCAAGTATAGTAATGGACATAGATAGCGGATGGGATAAGCGAAGTACAGTATTATCTGGACACGATTCATTGTTTTTTCTCTCCAATTTTTGTGTGATGCTGGTGGGTGCCTCTCTCTATTCTACCCCTGCTACTTCTCCAGGTCCCAGGCAGAAAATGTCTAGCTTCTGTACCTTCTGTCATCATCCTTGGTCTCCTGTCATTCACATGAGTCCTTTATTTCTAGCTGAGTCTTCTCTGTTATTTTCTTTCAAGAGGAAAAGTTCCTTTATTATTGCAAAAGGACAGATTGTACTAAGAGGTCAACAATGGAGGAAAACCTGGCCACCCCCATGTTTTTCTCCTGACCTTTGTTCTGTTGTGTTCAGCACCGAGTGCAAAGTGGGCGTCTGGTGATGGGAGGGGCAGGGAGGAATCATCTAAGTAAGATTTTAAATTCAACTACCCAGGCCCTTCTTTGTGAGTCATTCTTTCTGTAGCAAGAAAAGAATGTTTGGGAATGTTGACTTCTGGGGAAAATGCTTGGTTATTTGAGATTATTAGGGAATTACAATTTCTCTCTCTCATTTCCAAACATGGTTATTTCTGTTTGAGGAGCACTAGTATATTAGAAATGCAAGGTCCCTTCCACATTTGAATTGCTAATTCCACGCAGAGGAAGCTGGTTAAATAGGGCCCCTGCTATCAGCTCAGTGCTTTTACTTTTTGCCTTTTTTGTTCTTCATTTGGTTTAAAAATTGCTAGAATCTTTTCCTGGGTAATTGCCCTGAAAAGGAGAAGAAATTCTATGGAATCCTAGAATAATGGTGATGCCTGGGAAATATCAGAAACACAGGTGTAGTTGGCAAACGGAGAGTGAAAAGAAATTAAAGCCTCATGTGGTTATGAAACCAAAAATAAGTCTTTTTTTTTAATCTCCATGGAAATATCTTGCAAAAGGAGGCAAAATACATGACTTGGCTAACATACCAACAGAAGATGCAGCCAGAAAACCAAGTATGAGGTGTGTGTCTTAGTTTGGTCAGGCTGCTATAACAAACACCAGAGGCTAGGTGGCTTGACAATAGACATTGATTTGTCACATTCTGGAGTCCGGGAAATCCTAGATCAAGGTGTTGGCAGATGTGGAGTCTGGTGAGGGTCCACACTGAAATCGCTGGATGCTCATGTGGCCTTCCCCATTCCTGCTTGCAGAATGAATAAAATCTGTATTTCTCTTCTTATAAGGCACTAATTTCATGAGAATTTCCTGCTCTTATATTCTAACCTTAATACTTGCACATTAGGAGTTAGGAATTAATTATGAATTTTGAGGAAACTTCAGTCCATCACAATGTTTTCCACGAAAATATTCTACAATTTCAGAACTGCTACAGCCTTGAATATATATTTTCACCTTACCCTTCCATCTTTACTTTGTAGTTTCTCCTCTTTTCCTGCTCTGCCAAAGAGAGGCAGGCCATAGCATTTACATTATTTGAATTCATATTTTGGTGACCACCTCCACTGCTTAATACAATGAATCCATCCATCATTTAGTTTAAGAAAAACAGAATTGGAGAAGCCTATTTCCTTATGGTCTGCAGTCCTTGGTTAAACTTTTTACCAAATCTCCTTTATTTTCCTTCTTTGGCCCATGAAGAACTCCCAGGTTATTGTCTTGTATTGTTTGATTATGTGGTCTTGATTTTCCATTTTTGATGCTGCCCTACATTAACCAGGGTGATTTGACTCCACCTCTACATGGCAGCATCAAATTCAGGCTATATATACCTACCACAGAAGGTGTTTTTACACACTTCAGGTTTTGATTGTAAATCAGCTGTTGATGGAGACCTGGCAGATAATGGCAGAGACTTTTGTACCATCAACATATTAAGGTAGCCTCTTTAGTGCTACAAACCAAAGAGAAGGGGACTTTTGGAGAAAAATAAAGTAATACATCTGTGGGTTGATTAGTATTTAGATATAAACCCCTTGGTTTTATAGAAATCCTTGGTTTGTAAAGTCCTGAATATTCCAAGTGATTCTGGGAATCAATATGAAGCAAGGATTATTGTCTGCCATTGTAAAGTAAGGAAAAGGAAGAAATTCACACCTTGAAAACCAGGATGGGATGTTCTCCTTGTTTCTAGTAGCAAATGGAGGCTGGGGTGCTGGGTAAGTGTCTTAGGCTCATTCTCTAAATGGTGCACCTGAGGTACCTCGTTGACCTCACCCTACTTGTGACCCTCCCATCTAAGCGAACTCACCTGGGTTTGGAGAAAACTGGCAATATTATTGATATTATGGGCAAGCAGGTGCTTCTTATGACGTCCTATTGAACAGCGAGCAGTTAACCTGTATTCTAGTTCTAGCTGCCCTAATGTGTAACATTCACAAACCCTGCCCTTCTCATCACCGGAGCTAACTGGAGCTTCAAACCAGCCACACTAGGAGTCCAGTTGTCCAGAACAACATCCATGTGGAAGGGAGAGCAGTGGTTCATTGAGAAACCCAAGGTCACAGAAAAAAAACCTCACAGCAACCAGAAAGGAAAACGTGAGCACAACCAGTCTTTCATGTAGACACTGCTCTTTTATCTTGACAGAAATGGCCCCCACCGAGATCTTTGCACATGAAGCCCAGGAGGAGGTTTCTGTAGGCACATGAAGACCAGGAGGAGGGTGGGTCTTAGAAGGACTTCTCTTTTTCCAGGGATGGGAGCAGCACGTTTGCTTCTAAATGCAGCAACTACTTCTGAACTCCAGCCTTCTAGGTTTTTCTGTTCATTGAAGCTGCCCGGCATGTCTGAAGCATCGCTCTCCTTCTTTTCCCTTTCAGGGCTCCTTTCCTGCTCTGATGCTTTCAGATGTTTAGACTTCAGTTTTGCAGGCTTTCTTTCTGTCCCTAGCCATTTGAGGTTGACATTGGGCTATACTTTGCCCGGAGGTAATGAAGATAGCGCTATTGAAGCTCTTCTTATTTTGAGGACCAGTTTTATAGTCACTCAATCCATTAGTTGGTGGCTGCTGTACTCTCTCAGGGCATGGCAGTCTGATTTTCCTTCGAGACAGATGTCAGTGGGGTAGGTTAGTATTTATCACTATGAAATCAGTAGCCATTTGGTTGCCAGAACCAAAATCACTGGTGAGAAATAATTCACCTTTGTTACGTCACCTTAGCTATGGTGGACTGATGTAGCTAGTAGAGAATTCATTACCTTTTCCCGTCCATAATTACTCTTCAATATGCATATGCTCTTGTAAAAGCCTGAAATGAATGCCTCCTACAGGCATTTTGGACTTGTCCTATTTGATATTTGCAAATTAATTATTTAGTATGGTTTCATTTTTCCTGATGGTGTTACTTTTGCATTTATTTTTTCTCTTAGTTAAAAAAGAAGCTCCCAATAAAACTCTCTTGACAAAAGAAGAAAAAAATTACCGCATTTGAGGGAATATATCAAGTTAAGTGTGAAGGCATGACTACTCTTTTAATGTATTCATACCTACAAATTAAATTACTAAGTTTTTTTGGTACAATAATGTCCTTTAGCCCCTTCATTTTTCTGGCATGAAAAAGAATTAATTGACCACCTGTCCATGCTAATCTATAAAGAGCACTATCTCCAGTCTTTGAATGCTAATTATTTCATAGGCACTAGGTAGTATGGGGGAAAGGGCCCAGTGAAAAGGCCTAGAGCACATACTATATTTGCCAAAAACAAATCCAGCAGAGCTACCTATTAGCCAAAGCTGAGAAAGTGGTATCTATACATTGTTATTGCTTTCGTTGTTATTGTTTTAGTCACTTTGCTGTGCATCTAATTTGAGTCATACATTCAATATTAATCAAGATCAGTCAAGTGTCTGCTCAGCGTCTATGACCCATTATTTGCTTTTGAAAATGATTAAATTCTTCTGGGGTCTGTGATTGCAATCTTTGAGAGTCTTGCTCAGTCCTTAGGGGGTTTTGAGTCAGCAGTGGACTAGATTCTGTTTCTATAAATACTGAGTCATCTTAATAGAATCAAGAGAAACTTTTCTCAATGTTATGGAAAACAGTCTCCAGTGACCAAGTTTGTTCCATATGCCAGGCTCTTGCTCAGCCCTTTGCATATATTAACACATTTAATTCTATGAGAAGCAGATTGAGTAGATGCTGACATACCCACTTTACAGATTAGCAAATTGAGGCTTGGAGAACATACGTTATTTGTTCAACATCCCGTAGCAGTAGCTGGCAAAATTGGGAATTAAATTCTGGTTTCTCTGACTCCAAAGTCAGTGCTCTCAACCATAATCCTAAGACACTCAATTAAATTGCTGTTGTCTTTTCTTCTTTTTGCAACGGTGTTCCAAAGATCGGGCTCAGCCACATGACTTACATAGTAAGCAAAACTTGTTTCATGCTATGCACTCATGTTTCTCTTTTCTCCCACCCCTGTTCATTTAGTGTCATTACTCTATGAAGAAGGCAGCCTCCTTTCTTGGTATTGGGACTGAGAATATTTGCTTTGTGGAAACAGATGGCAGGTAATGAGGACAGGATCCGGAAGCCTGGTGGGTGGAGGGGGAAATTCACTCTTTAAAAAGCAGTACTAGTGTCTGTTCACTACTAAACATAACTGAATGTCTCAAATCTGTGTCCCTTAGGGGTAAAATGATACCTGAGGAACTAGACAAGCAAGTCTCACAAGCTAGAAAAGAGGTAAGAGGGGAGAGAAAAATAAGAGGGAGAAAAAAAATATATGCCTGTGTGTGGGTATGAGAGGGAGCGTGCCAGGGAGGGAATGCCAGCAGCCAGACCTATGTGTGGGAGAGAGAAGAGAGCATGTGAAATTAAAATAGAGAAACTCATTTACAGATGTTCCATTTCCAGGTGCTTGGCTCTCCATGTTCTGTGGAGTTTCGTGGATATTCTCATTCCCAGGTGGCCGGAACCTATTAAAACACTGACATCACCAGATTCAGGAGTCTTGCCTAAAATTAACCTTAAAAGATGAACCCCGCCTCTCCAGCGGGGCCCCAGCTTCCACTCTCCTGCATAACTCCTGACTGGGAATTCTGCAGGCCAAACCAGTTGTCTCTTGGTTGCATTCAGAATGATTCCTGATTTCTTCATCAACCCATTTTTCCATTGCTTCCACCCAATGCCCGTTCATGACCATCACCCCATATTGGGTTTGGGTCTAACACAGAAGCTCTGGCAGGATGCCGTCTCTTTCTTAGTTGCCAGAATGTATTCAAGCTGATATGTCCATTGCTGAGGAAGGCCAGGCATGACCCTGGCCATCTGCTGTACTCCAGCCAAGGCTGACCTGACACCTGCTCTTCAAGTGTGGCGCTCTCTTGGTGTCAGTCTTTTGGCTTCTTGGACCAAAAACCTGCTGGATTAGGTGAACCACTGCTCTGTCCTCCTATCCCCCCACCACAGCCCCTGCTGCTAAAGGAACGTCAGCTCATTCTCCAATAACTTTCCAGTAGATAACAGCAAAGTTACATTTCTACTGGAAAGTAAAAAGCCCAGCTTCTGAGCTGGGATGGAAGAATATTGCTCCTCATAGGACTGCACACTCTAGGAAGATGAAAGTGAAAGACTCTTTCATTTTCTGAATTTTAATATTACATTTATGTTATTTACTCTACTTTTTTTCATTAAAAGAATCTCCTTAGCCTGGGTTCAGCTACATCACTACATTTGGTTTGACGCTTTATGCTTAAAAAATTCTGCCTTTGTTGCAGATGTATTGGCTTCAGGTGTGTGTCCTTCAAGTTATATTTATCCTTTTTTTTCCCCCAAAAATGCCACTGAGAAGTGGATTGGTAGTTGTCTGGTGGTACAGGTAATGAGCATTCTTTAACTTTGGGGTAAAATCTACATTACAACCCACTTGTTCTCCTGTGAACCACTGACACTGCCTTTTACATTTATCTTTTTTTATGTAGTTTGAGTTTTACCTTTTTCTTCAGACATTTCTACCAAAAGGAATGTTCCTTATGTCATTAACACTGGTGGAAGAGGAATAATGGTGGTGCTTTTTATATGGTTCATATGATTATTTCTTCCCTCTCTCCATCCCTTCTTTCTCTCTCTCTCCCTCCCTCTCCCTTTCCTTCCTGAACTGTAAACTTTTCATTTCCAATGCATACAAAACTGCTATGAATCCCCATACTCCCATCATGCAGCCGCAACAATCATTAACTTATGTTCTGCTTTTTCAGCTATACCCTGCCCCCACCACTCCATTAGTTTGAAGCAAATCCCACACACCATAAAGTTTCATCTATAAATACTTCAATATGTCTGTAAAATACATGTAATCCCCTTTTTTAAAAAAAAGAATGTGATAGAATTATAAGAAATAATAATTTCTTAATATCATAAAATATTCAGTCCATAATAAATTTTTCCTTTTTCTTTAAAATAAATAATTCACTTGTATGAATAAGTATTCTAAAAGTCCACACTTTGCATTTGATTGATTCATCACATAAATCTTTTTACATTTATAACTTCCCCCTCTTCCTTTTCTTTCTCCCTGCAGTGGATCTGTTGAACAAACCAAGTTATTTGTCCTATAGTTTTCCACATTACAAATTTGGTAGACTAGTTCAAGTGTTTGAGAATATAAATGCTCCCCTCCGCCTTGCCACCCTACTGTTCTCTATAGTTCCTGTAGTTTGATAGCTAGATTTTGAGACTCAATGAGAGTCAGATAGCAATTCTTGGGAGGATGCCTTCAAGGGGGAACAATTTGTTCTTCCACTGGTGACACCTCATGTTGTCTTTGCTGATGACATCGACTGGTGGCTTCAGGTATTGACAGTTCATCTGCTATGGATTCTGCTTTGATCCCTCATCTCATGGACCTTGCTGCCATTGATGATTATTTTCTTGATCCATTATTTCATTTAGTGATGTTCTAATTCATTCTCTCACTCCTTTTTCACTTATTGACAGCACACTACAAGGAAAAATACTCCCTCATCTCAATTTGTTTTTTCCAAGAAAACAGTTGACTTAGGAAAGCAGGGTATCTGTTTGGATCCCCTCCTCCTTACTTACCAATTCACATAGTGAATTAGCTGCTTAGCAGCCCCTAAAGAAAATTTGTGTGCTAGCATAGTCAATGTTTTTTATTTCACTATATAGTCTTTATTATTGTCATTGTTCAATTTTTTGTTTGTTTTGACAATGAAAGTGCAAGAAACCGACATATCCTAAAGTTGAGAACTTGAAAAATTAAGTTTTTTAAAAGTGAAAATTGCTTTAGGCACATTTAAAAGTAGGGCAATGGGGTTAGAGTTGGTATGTCTTCTCAGTCTTCTTTCAAGTGAGTTAAAACTTGAGCCAGGATTCACCAAGGACAAACCTTGCAACTCTTCTGAGATAATAATGCCTGATGACTAGTTTATTTTTCTCAGTAGCTTCAGATCTAGTTGTTATTTCAAGCTTTTAACTCACATTGTTACAGATGTAGGGAACAGTACATCAACTTTTCTTTTTTTTCCTTTTTGCTGGATTCAATTCCCTTGCCAAACACAATCCATTAAAAATCTGTTGAGTAATGACCTTTGCTTGATGTCATTACAAGGAAGGTGAAAACCACAGAGACATCAGAGGTTCTACAGTGCTTATGAAAAGATGAAACAAATACACCCACTGCATATTTGGAAGTTTGTTTTTTTTTTTTATGTGTGTCCAAAATGACAGAATTTTTAAGGAAATACAGCTCATCAGCAGCACACAATCAAAACTTCTCACTGAATTTTCTCAATTAATAGCAGGAGATATAAGGAAGGAAAAAAATCTGGAAGGTTAAATCCAGATTACAACAGTTTAACTTCTGAAACTGATATTTTATAACGAGATTGTCTAAAGGGTGAGGAAAACTCATTAATAGGCTACAATCGCTTGCATAGATGTTTTCCTTCAACTATCAGGATGTCATGTAGTTCATAAGGAAAACCCAAACCATTAAAGATATCTTAAATGGTTTTAGTAAATTATTTACTCTATTGGTTTTAATGATTGGTGTACATTTGGTCTCATTTCATTTAGGTCACTTACACGATAAAGACGTATTTTGTTGGTAAGTGCGCATAGAAGATTCTCAAAACTCGTTGTGCCCAGGGGCTCCGCCATCCCCCAGCTCCACTCTAAGACAGTTGGGTGGATCTGAGCCCCTGGATCACAACCATTTCCCAAAATGACAAATGGATTCCTGATGTAGCATCACTCTGATTCCTATGCACCTCAATCTATAAGATAGACCAAGTGTCCCATCTTTCTGCCCCACTTTCCCTGAGAAATAGCTTCTGACTTTCAAAGGCTAGCTAAATTGAAATGATTCTGGTTCTAACAGCGCAAACCCTGACATTAAATGAGACATGAAGATAATTTTGCAATAAGAGCTGCACTTCAAGATAAAATTGAGGAAAGAGATGACTTTATCCTAAATGGAGGTAAAATCACTTAGATGGGCAGTCAACATTCTTCCTTTTAAGCCTCAGGTGCTCTCAAATCTTAGGATTCTCATTGCTTCCCCCAAACCACACCTTTATCTGCAGATTTTTCCTCCAGCAACACATCTCTGCTGACATGCTGGCATGGTGCCACCTCTACTTGGTTGCCATAAAGTCCTATATGGGCCAAGGTGGCTGGCTGGCTTGGCTGAAATCACCGTTCAGGCCTGCGTGTGCACTCTACATGCTCCCTTTTCTCCCCTCTTTCCACTGGCACCTACTCATTCTGTGAGCAGCCACAGCTGCTTGAGCTGCATGATAGGGCTGCTCCTTCTAATGATTCCTCTTTTGTGGCATCTGTTTTGGAGAGTACATCTGGTGAGGTTCCTGGATGTGTAACCTTATGAGAGGCGATAGCCTCTCATGCCACTTTGTGCCTGCAAAACATTCTTTGTTTTGTAACTGAAGTTGCAAGAAGACAGGCAGACAGGCCCACACAGTTTGCCTTCCAGTCACGTCCCTTATGACTCCGTAGAAGGACAACAATGTTCACACTATGGAGACCCTGGTGAATATCCCCAAGGAGTTAGGAATCATACAAAATGCTGGCTTGCCATTGGGTTGAGGTTATTTACTCTCTACATGGATAATCGATAGAATAGAAAAAGACGAAAAAAGAAAATGCTGGCGAAAAGAGTGAGGATGCTTATGAGTTGGGACCCAAGACTACTATAGTCAGAGCATTTCCTGTTTTTTGATAACAAGAGGTTATATAGGGCAGTAATTTCGAAGGAATGATTATCACCGAAGAAGCCAAATGAATGTCAGGCAGAGTAACCCTGTGTTCCCAGCCTGCTCAGGACAAATTCAGTGGTGATAGTGACAGTCCTGTGTGTGGGTCCTTCTCACAGGGAGCAGCTCCGTTTCTTGTCTGTGCCACGTCTGGTACGACCGTGCTGGGAGCCTTTGATCCCCTGGATGAGATAGCTGACATCTGTGCGAGGCATGGTCTCTGGCTTCATGTGGACGTAAGTTCATCTGGATCACACATCTGCTTAGTTTTCTTGTCTGTGTGTGGCTTGGGCAGGAAGTTTTTCATATTTTCAGAAACTACTTGTGAGATCTCCAGCTACTTTTATGCGTGTATTTCTAACTGAGGGAAATAAATACATCATTGGCTGTAAAATATAAAGATAAAAATTATGGATTTGATGTAAACAATTTTTTTTCAGCTTTTTGGATCCCATTTTATTTCCTCTATGCCCATGAACCATTTTCTTTGGTTCCCTGAGTCTACTGCTATTGAGGAAGTTGGAGTAGGGGCACACTTTTAACTGTGGAGTCAAGTGACTTTGATTTAGGGGTTCTGATCTGCCTCTTCTTCATTGTGAACTCAGCCCTTTGGACTCTGGTTTCTTCATTTATAAAGAGGACAATGGTGGATGTGGTCTGTAAAGTATCTTTGAACTCTAAAATTAGGTAATTTCAATCAGCCAGAAAATCCAAAATGCCACATTACAAAATTACTTACTATAATTAAAGCAGGTTTGATCTGGATCTATCATACATAATTGAAAGGAATTAGGATAACTGATATTTTTTATACTTTTCTAATTAAAGAGTTGGCTTTTATTTCTAATTAATTTTATAAGTCCTGAGGTGGTTCATAATACATTTTTCCTTAATGAAAGGTAACTCTTAAAACTTACTTATCCAGGATTAAAAAGTTGAATTCAGCCCTTGATGAATGCTTGCTGAACTCTTTTGTTTTCTTTCTTTTCTTTTTGGTGAAACCAGGAATTAATAAATTTGATTCAACCTAATAGCAGGGTCTTGAACATGCTGATGAAGGTTTAGGGGCTCTCCCCTGATAAGTGGCTGGTTCATAACCTCCTTATCAGAAAAAAAAATACAAAATTTTTTACTTTCTCAACAGAAGGTAACTGAGCATTTGGGGGATATATTACATATAATTTTAGAGTTTGGATGATTTTATGCTTTCAAAGTAAAGTATCATATAACATGCAGAGAATTTTTTAATAGCTCAAGCCTTTCATTAAGTGTATGCTAATATTTTGTAAAAGCAACAGTAATATAAAGCTCACTAGGGTTATACGCTCTTTCAATATGCCAGTACTTCAGGTAGATTATTTGCAACTTCTTTAAGTGGGATTATAGTACTTTATCTGTCACATTTCAGCTTCTATCTTACAGACTTCCATTTTTTTATAAACTTCATTTTTATAGACTTAGAAGTGTAATAATACATTGTACCCTAAAAGATAAAATAAAACGAGTAATTATTGTGACTGTGAAAATAGGGAAAAAATCAAATGCATCAGCAGTTATACTTAAAAATTCTTCTCTCATAAAAGAAGCATCAAATATGGATTATATAGTTTATGTAAAACAGAGTAACTACAGCATTTTCTAAATTGGGAATGATATTAAGAGATTTATGGGGCTTAGAGAAATTGTGATTTATAAGTATGCATGAAAACCTGTCTAGATTTTCCTAAAAATTAAAGGTGGCATTTTCGAAAGGACATACGTTCATAAAGAAGCATTTAAGCCACACAAATGATTTTATTTGTGTATAGTAGTCATCCATGAGTGCTGATAGTATTGGCTTAAAATTGACAACAGTTTCTCTGATCTATGAAAGAAATTAGCTCTAACATTGATTCAGTGTTCACTCATCTTTTAATGTCGCAGGCATTGAATCTGCTAATAAAATTTTATACAGGAGCATGTAGCCTATCTTGAAGAATCTTTATATGCCCTGTTTAGTTTATTAATTTTAATGATAAAATTTAACAAAGTTGCAATAATTACTTTGACCTGTTGGAAATTGTCTAAAGGATATTTTAAACATCCTTTTAAACTATTAAAACTGGTATTTATTTTTTAAATGTAATTATAATTGCTTGTTCTGGATTTTAAAAACTACAACCAAGTTGCCTAATTTATTAACTTTAGATACACTTAATTTTTTACATTTAACACTTTTGATGTGGGTACTTTGATGTCATTTTTCCTTTACTAGTGGGACACAGAGCTGGTGACTTTTACATGTGATAAGTGTCTTAAATTTGGTCAATTACATGCATTTTTAAACAACTGAATAATAAAAACTGTAGTTTTGTTAGAATTTTGTTTGCCTCAGGCCTTTTCTTCCTACAGGAGAGAAAATGTTATTTCAGCCTCCGCCTCAGACTAGGATGTCAGGCAGGCCCAGCTCTTCGCTGAAGCAGAGGTTGTGGCTGCAAAACCTAGGGCTGCCTCGAGTCCTCCTCAGCTCTTATCCCAGGTCCCAGCAGAGGTAGTATCAGTGTATGGAAAATCATGGACTTTACAGGCTGCCAATCTGCTTTCCACCCCCGCTTCCACCTCCCTTATAGAATCGGTCTTACGATTAATTTATTAACTAATTAATTAAAGAGGAGAAAAAGGTAAGTAAAGTGGTAACCATGGTTCCAAACTCTAGCACTAGCTCAGCAAGTGCTATCTTATTGAGATGGAAAATACAACTTCTTCTCCAATTAAATGATTGGTTTGATGTTTTCCAAAGTTCTGGAGTTAGGAATTTTGAGAGCAAAGCTAGTAGAAGTGGGACATCCATAGCAGAGGTGCTGTTTTTCTCCTTTTTAGCTCTTTTGAAGAATCTGTGAATGAGCTGTTCCTAATTGTGCTGAACTGGTCTGTCAGCCAGTGGGCTAACGCCCTGAAAGAGCTCATGTGATTTTAAAATTTCAATCCAGCTCACTAGGACTGGGGAATATTATTTACTTTGGTGTGGGGAGGGGAGGGGGAAGGAAGAGGAAGAGAGTGGCACAGGATTGCTGAAGGCATGAAGAATCTGAAATGCAGTATATAAGGCAAGGACTGAAGGAATAAATGAGCATGGCTAAGTCTCACATATGCCCCTAATGTCACTGTAGGTTCCTAATGAGGTTGGTGGATAAGATGAAGAAAAATAGGCAAGTTAAGAGTTTAGGGTGTAAAATGGAAGTATAATAATTTAACATTTTCATATATAAATCACCTGAATGTTTGTGAGGCTCAAGATTTCAAAATCCCTATGTGGAAATCTTCTGTTAGCTGAGTGGGAAAAAGTCTCCTACACGTGGAAGGCAATTCCCTCTGTAGGTTAGTACTAGTCACACTCGCTTAGTTGACTGTCGCTGGGGGAGAGTACAGCAGGAAGGGAACTTAACAGACAACCGAAGTCACCAATTCTCTTTCTTGACTTTGGGGGATTTGCATGCCCACCGCCTGTAGCTCACAAACCCGTGGATCCTCATGGGGTTATTGGAGAATCCGGTTTGTGGAAGCAGGGATGGAACTCAGGTGAGGCGGGTGAACTTCCCAGGGCTCAAGTGAAAGAGTCATTCACTCCCGGGGCAGTGGAAGTGCCCAGCTCTGACAGGGAGCACCTCCACAGTTGCACCCCCTCTCTGACCCCCTCACAGCATCCTGGTCCCAGTTCTGAGTGAGGAACATGTTAAGTGCTTTCATTGCTCACTAATGAGCTCAGCTTTTGTGATATTTTGAGGCTCACAGAGGCATCTCATTTCCTTCCATCTTCCACATTCCTGCTGCACTCAATCTTGCCACTTCTTGTTATATATGAGTCTTACTTTCTAAATTCTATACTAAAAATAGGATACATTATGCCAACACCCTAAACATCTTCTAAACTCATTTCCTGCCTATAGTTCTCTCCTAACCATCAATTCTGCATTCTGTGCTCTATCATTTGACCAAATAAATGTTCATCTTCCCTATGTTATGATGCTATCAGAAAAAAAAGGGGGCTTTGGCCTGAGATCTGGCTTATTACCTGTGAGATTATGGACTATTTACCTCTCCGATGAATGACTTCCCAAATCTCACGCATCTTTCTCCTACACTCAAATTTTTGATTTGCAAACATTTCTGAAAACTCTTTAGCTGAAGAGAGCCATTTTTCCATTAATAGGATCCATTTCCTTCTAACTCATCATAGTTGGTAATAAGCTCCTGTAGTCCCTTCTGTCTACCTTTTTATGCAGAATGCCAGCTCTTGGCCTGTGTTTAGTTTTTATCATTTGTATATTGTGTTTGCTACTTAAGGATATTGTCTATTTTAGATCCTAAGAATGGAGAGTATATGAACTGTGTCTTTTGAAACTCTTTTTATCCACTCACAACTTAAAAGGTTAAAATACCAATTTCTTTATGATGTGTGGTGTTAAAACCTAAAAGTCAATGGAGGTACATCTGTTGTGACAAGATTCTGCAGGTCCTAGAGTCCAAACTGATTAACATCAACTTAAAGTATCAAATAAGACAAATGGCCACCTAGGGTGATCTATGACAATGGACTGGTAAACAAAGAACATTGAAATAACACTATTTTTGGTATATATGTGTAAATGTATCTCAACAGGCTTCTTGGGGTGGCTCAGCTTTGCTGTCAAGGAAGTACTGGAAGCTTCTGCGTGGCATCCACAGGTAACAGTAGCTGTAAATGTAGTTTCCCAGGCACAGAGCAAGGGAATCATGTGGGTCTTTTGCCCATTTAACTGACCTTTTGAAAGTAGGCAAAAATCAAAGGAATTATTTTGTTTTGTTAAAAAAAAAACAAAAAACTTTAAAGTCCCTAAACCACTCTTGCAAAGAATCCTGACTGGGTATTGTATGTAGATGCTGCAAATTATAGAATTCTTTCTGCCAGTAGAAACTAACCAAGTCCCCTCCCTACCCTGCCCTTTCTTTGTTTAACATAACAGAGCTGACTCTGTGGCCTGGAACCCACACAAGATGCTAATGGCTGGAATTCAGTGCTGTGCTCTCCTTGTAAAAGACAAATCTGTGAGTTTTCCTCTTTTGGCTTTTGAGCAACGAGGGGATTAAATTACCATGTTTTCAGAGGACCCGTTTTTGCTTATATTTTGGTACCTTGGAATAGATACAGATGACAGTCTCTGGTTAATGTTGGTAGTAGCATCAGAAGGAAAGATAAATCGGTCTAGATAAAAGATCCAGTGTTTCTGCTCAGGTAATTTTGTGGATTTGATTTAGGTATTATATAATCTCATTAGTTACAGCAAAATGGTCGCTTTCATTCTCATTTGGATTATAGTTTGAAACTCAGTTTTAAACATTGCCAAGATTTTTTTTCTCCTTGATTAAGTCTGGGATTTAAGTTATCTTGAAACTTCTGCTTGCTGAGAAAGTGGAACAGATGTGTGTCATACATTAAATTGAATGCTTAATATGCTTAGCTGGAGCCTAACAGGCCGTTTATATAGGAAGATGTTAGTTCTGGGTTCATCATGGAACACTGATTGATTAGGGGATTGCCGGTTTCAAGTGGTTGGTACTTAGCCTCCTTTGGAACATGGGGGAGAGTTGGAAACTAGTCTGTATTACTGTGAGGCAAATGGGAAAAGAACTATTGAGGCTCTTCTTGGCTAAAGGTAGAGACCCTGTGTTTTCTGTGGGTTAAATAAGGATCCTTGTGGGAAGTGGCCCAGGCTGGGAAGTGCCACTTCATTCTTAGAAATGCCTCCTCAAGATCTGCATGTGGCATGTGGGTGATCTTCCTCAGCCATCTGTTTACATCTTTTTTTTTCCTTAGGGGACTCCCTTTGCCAATGCAAAAGTCATTTTCTCTTTTTAAGGAATTTTATCTCAAATGAAAACCACATTTAAAACTTGAAACCTAGTCTTGCATGTATGGATAGTCACAACTCTCTTTTTAAAAAATTATTATATTTGTACCACAAATATTAGGGCCCTGTGTGTTTTTGATTTAACCAAATAGAACGTCCATGAGAAACTATGAACAGGCTCCACATCTGAAGATACAGAAACGTTTCAGAAATATGAATCTACTCCCTACTGTGTTGTTATGTTGTCTACAGTTGAATGCAGTTGACTGTACTCAATGCCCCTTAACTTTTTTTCTTTTAAGTTTTTAAATTATAGAGCAACTTCATGTTATAACTGAAAAGTATTTTAAGATGACTGTAGTATTTGTGAACCAAAGACTATACTCAACTTTGCCCATAGCGAAATATTTAGGATAAATAGAGTTAGGGGTGAGTCAGGTTTTCCTGTGGTCTAGTCACAAGAACAAAAACATGTCAGGCGTCTTTTTTGAGCCAGGCATTTTACATTTGCTTTCTCCCTAATCAGCTAGTCTGAATGACATCTCAACTATTGGTGTGATGCTCTCAGGAGTGGAAAATTTAAACCGAAAATTTTATGACTACACTTTTACATAGCTTCCTAGATTTTATATGTTTTCTTATTGAATGATATTTGAGTGTTTTAGCAAAGAATTGATTTACATTTATGTGCTTGAGGCAATTTAAAATTTTCTGGATCATCTAACTATATAACAGGGGTTAAAGTTTTATATTTTTAAAGGAATCCACTCTTGGATCTCAACAAAAATAATAATACCCATATCTACTCGCATGGCAGGAATTAAGAGTTTAGGAAAATTGCATTCATTGTGCAAAGAATTGAGCACTTTCAAAAATTGCCTATTTATTTTGGATGAATGGCTAAACAAATTGACCAGAATAGAAAACTGAACTATGAGATTTGTGATTTGACAATCAGCTGAAGAAATTTTGTACTAGCAGTTTTCTGTCTCTTTTGTACTTATTTTTCTGCCTTTATTATTCTCTTTCATGTTCATTTTTCATTCATTCATTCAACCAACCAACACTAACTGATTCCCTATGTAGGTCAGACACTGTTCTGATTCTGTGCTTATAAAATAGTCACATTCCCCATAATCAAAGTGCTTATAATCTCACAGAGAAAACAGTGGATAAATTGTACATATTTAATTCTTTAATTACTATTTTTATAAATACTCTGAAGAAAGTGTCAGACACTGTTGACTACATATATTCTACAGTCATTCCAACCTCCCTCCTTTATACTCATCTAATAAGTCTGCCTTGCAGCTGTCACCATTTAACACAGATAAGGACAACAGGATAGAGAGGGAAGGTGATGGGGACTCTTGACAAAGGTTTGACAATCTACTAGAGGTGACATACACAAGAGGAGAACATTCTTCCCCCCTTTTCTACCTTGAAGAGTTGGATTAGAACATGACTCATGGAATTCTAAGTCACTCTATCCATATGACAGTGACCCTATATTGAAAAGTGAACATACACTGAATGGCAGAGCAGAAAGTCTTGTTCTCTTGGATAATGACTTTGAAATATTGCACTAGCCCTGTAATTGCCTACCTCCAGATTTGCTTGTGATATGAAGTAATAAATGTCTTTGTTGCTAAAATTACTTCCATTGGGTAATCTTTTACAAGGAGCCAAAAGTACTCCCACCCTAACTGATAAAGCAAACAGTACTCATAGCAGAAAGGCCTGAGATATTATAGGTGGAAGGAAAAACAAGCACAAAGTCTTTAAGTAGGAAGGTCCTTTTTGTTTTAGAAACAAAGAAATTGATTGTTGTTGAAGTATAGAGAATAATGCTAAAAACTGCCATGAGATGAAATTCAAGATTAGATAGTGACTAGAATATGCAGGGACTTAGAATCTATTTTAGTGATTTCAGACTTGATGTTCAGAAAGACAGAACAACCTTGAATATCCAAAAAAAATCTTAAAATGAAAACACTGAATTAGAGGTGGCAAGAGTAGATGCAAGGATAAGGAAAGTCTTATAGGACCTAAGCAAGAGTTGATGGTGGGGGATAGAGGGTCGGATACAAAAATGTGATTAAATGTAAGCTATATTTATAATTTTTTATTAAGGTAGTATTGCATTATGTAAGTTTCATTTGTGCATCATTAAACGTCAGTATCTGTATATTCTAGATATTCTAAAAGTCCAGTTCTATCATTTGCTATATCGTTGACTCCCTTTTAAAATAAGTTTATGCATCCTCTTTCTACCTTCCCTACTGGTAACATTAATTTGGTCTTGTCTAAAAGTCCGTTTTTATTTTATTTAGTTTATTCATTTGCTTGCTTGTTTTATATGCCACATATGAGTGAAATCATGCCATGTTTGCCTTTCTCCATCTGATTTATTTGACTTAAGGGTAGAACTTTCAATGTCCATCTCTGTTGTCACCAATAGCAGGATTTCATTTTTCTTTAAAAGCAGAGCAGTATTCCACTGTGTGTATATACCACATCAAGATATATTTTAACTGTCAAATAGCCAGATTTGAATAATCAGTTACCTCTGGGATATGAGGAAGAAACAGGTGTCATGATTGACTCTCTTATAACTGATACAACAACTGAGTGAATGGTCTTATTTAAGTGTATGTCCACTGGAAGAGATTTAAGAATGAAATATCTTGATTTTAGCTTTGACTATATTAAATCTGAAATTCCTATTAGGTATTCAAGTGAAGATGTCGTAAAGGGAGTTGACAGATGGACCCAAAGTTATGAAAAGAAGTCTGGGCTGGAAAAGTGTATTATGCAATTATTGCTACATAGATGATATTTGAGATCATAGGAGTAGAATGAATTGCCTTGGGAGGAACTTTGAAGTAAGAAAAGAATATAGATCTTATCCCTGAAGAACTTGAGTCTATAGATTGTATAAAAGAGGAAGTATGCCCACTGAGTCAGAATGGCCAGGAAGGTCCTAGAAAGATTACATCCTTCATCCTTCCTGTTGGATCTTCACATGTCACCTCCTTCAGGAAGAGTTCCCAGACTTATCAAGCATTTCCTTCCTCTAAAGTGCTCATCATGATTTGTGATTATGATTTTCTCATGTTACCTTTCCCTTCCACTAGAATGTAAGCTGTGTGAAATTAGGCTCTATGTCTTTCTATTCACCACTGTATACCCAGTGCCTATCAAGTATTGATTGGAGAAGGAAAAAGAAATCACCGAGAAAGTTAGTGATTAAATAACTTAAAGATTCTCAGAAATATCTGCCTTCCTGTTGGCAGTAACTAGGAGTTTCCAGTTTCTCCTCCAACCCAAATTATTACTTTTGAGAACTCTGAGATAACAATGATTAAAATTATAGTTGATGAGCCTTATTGCTTAGATCCTAACAAAAGGCTTGAGCATGCCTTCCAGCAGTAATTGATGAATAGTGATTTTAATTTGGACTTACTTCTGCAATTAATGTAAGAGGATAACTCTAGTTAAAAGAAAGCAAATTACTTAGTGAAAATACTTCTGTGAAGGGAAAAACTAATTCCCTAATTTGTAGCCTTAAAGCCCTGACATTCACAGTGCTGTTTTCCTGATTGACTAACTGGTGGTGTTTGCATTTTTAATTTCCTGTGTGAGGAAAGAGGATTGTTTCAGAAATGAAGCAGAGCTGTTGCTCTCCAAGTTGTATGATCATTAACCTTTTTGCATCACCTAGATAAAAAGAAAATCAGTAATTTAAAAACATCTGAAATTATGCATAGATGGACTTCAGATGTAAATGCTGGATCTACGTGACTGTTTTGGATCAAAGGCAATTTTGATGTTTTGATCTAAAATAAAAGGCAGTACATTCTATGGATCAGTTACATAGATAAAGAAAATTTTCAATATTGCCTTTTTTATTTTTTAATGTTTATTTGAATGGATTTTTACTCTTTAACAGCCTCACAGATATATGAGAACATGAAATATGTTAATCAGATGTCTTTTTGAGTGTAGATCACTCTTTTCCTTTTCTGCCTTCCTTTATCATCTAATGTAAACTCACAGGACTTGCTGTTTAACCTAGCAGCCACAGAAAATTTAACACATCTTTACTTAGAAAGATTATGCATATTTTTATCATGTACACTTGTAGATGTTTATTTCACAAGTAATTAGTGTTCATCATAGACAAATAGAAAAATTCACATGAGGAGAAAGATGAAAAAAGGAGATGGGAGGCAAATATCTGAAGATGTCCTTTTATATTTTTTCTTATGCACATACACATTCAAGTGTATATATGTGTACATACTTCATCTAAAATATTGTAATATATTTTGATTTTAGCATGCCTTTTCTGCTTAACAAAATTTCAAACATTGTTCCATGTCAATGTTTTATACATTTTAATAGCTACATATTAATCTATCCTTTTGATTTACTATAATTAACTTTAATCATCCCCTTATTACTGACCAATTTGATTGTTTTAATTTTTGGCTATTACATATTTGGTTGCTGTTTTGGGGCTAAATCTTTGCGTACATCCTTTATTCCTGCCTTAGATTAAATTCTTAGAAGAACATGATATCTTTCACTATGCCTTTAAAAACAGATTTCCTAATTTTCCTTCCAAAATTGCTTATCTCTCACAAGCAGAGTATGAGTGTGTGTCTGTGTGAGTGTGTGAACGTCTGCCATCTCAGGGTGTATAGATTTTTTAATTAGCTAGACAAGATATTTAACATCCACACTTACAGACACACCATAAACATTTACCTTTTAACTTATCTAGTGTTATATGACACCTCTTTCTTGGGGATATTCTTTGAATAGGGGTATTGACATGAAATTCTGGGCAACCTCGGTTTCAAATGTGAGGTCTTAGAGATAAGCTTGCCCTTCTTTTCCTTTCATCTTGATTATAGTGGAAGCACAGAATATAGTTGCAATTTTTCTTTTGGAGGAGTAGTAGGAAGAAGAGGAGTAGGAAATTCCTTCAGTGAACACTTGCTTACTGAAGGCATGCTATTGGCCAGGCACTGTGATGAAAACAAACAAACAAATAATGAAGTGGTCCTGGAAGAGAAAGCCAAGAATTCTCACTGGAAGACCACCCCTGAGAACTCTGCTATCTTTCAGCTCTATCTTTGCTTTTATTCTTAGTAATAATTGATCTTGCAAATGACAACTATTGATAATATATGCCATTTTAAAGACTCATGCAAGAAAATAGATTTACCCGTGAAACTATAACAAAAAAAGGTGTCTGCTTTTCCTTTTTAGCTCTTGTTTTCTTCATGGGGTTCCTATGGATGTGCCAGTAGATGGTTTGAAAATACTGAACAAATGTGTTCATCAAAGGAATTTTTTTTTCTCTTGCGCCAGAGAACATTCACACTGCCCCTATATACTTACATTATAAATTTCTGTGGAATGACAGCTTCCTAAGTAATGTAACAAAAGAACAGGGAAGGTAGGTGTTGGAAACTGAGTAGGAAAAAGGAAGCATTCAACTTGAAGGAGAGACATCAGTCTCCTCTGTTTGATGCTGCCAAAGGTATTCTCCATATCTTGGATGCTTTTTCTTGAGCTGAGAAAATTTTTCTTAAATTTTTTAGCAAAAGAATTGCATAAAACTGGCAGAACTCATAACATTCATGGTTGGTAAATAGCCTTTTATGAAATTCCTGTTTGTTTTTTAAATTAGAATTAATAATAAATTAGAATTAATAGCCTCTTTTTATGAGACTTCTGGAAATTTGTGCATATGCATGTATATAAGTGTGCATCACATTTTTAAAAAACCTGTATGGTATTATCAGTCATAGCAAACATCCCTATCATGTCTGCTTTCCTTCTCCACGAGGTGAAGGGATATAATAACTAATAACTAAGAATTGCATGCGTTGAAAATCCATCGTCTTTCTCCAGCAAACAAATCAATAAAGTTCAGTTTTAGCATTTATTTGGTGGTATTACAATTGCCATTAACTTGTGCAAGAGGATTTCCATTCTTATAGATCCATGTTCCACATCACATAATATACCAATTTTGTTGTGCACTGCGTCTCCAAGAAATGTGTTATTGCATAATGCTGAGTGTACTGCCTGATTTCAATTATTAGTTGCCATCTAGTCATAAATGAGTGCAGGTTTTGAGCAGGTCACCCTTAAGAACTTCCCGCAGGTTTTAGAATCTATATAGGAGATTCTAAGTTATTGAGGTCTTATTCAGTAGGTGTCATAGCTATAGTGCCACTATTTAGGAAAGTGTAGGGCACTCAATTAATACTCAATAAATGTGTTTCCTGAAGTGAACTGAATTTGTGTTCTCTCCAATATCATCAAATGGTAATATGTTTTGTTTTTTTTTTTTGCCTAATGTATAAAGCGGTATGTCCTTTATCACAGCAACCTGATCTCATCAAGTCTTAAAAAGGGTCCCCTCTTGGTTATCAACAGGAATTTTTTTTGACAGGGTGTGGTTGTCTTCTCCATATGGTTTGATATATCTATTACCTCCTCATATCACACTTCATGTTAGTACTTAAGAGAATGTCCTTAAACTGTGCCAACATTTGGCCTTTTATCTACATTCCTCAGAGAGCAGTAATAAATCAATGACTCATGCTTTCTATTTTAGAAACCATATTGTCTTTCCCCTAGAAAGTTATTTTTGTTTTAGTGTCTAATGATGCTGTTCTTTATTGGAGACTAGACAAGTGGAAGAGATACTTGCTTTTCTAAGGTTCCCTGAGTCCTCTCCTGACCCCTTCTAATGAACAGGATGACATTCACAATCTGCCAGTGTGCTGGTTGTGGTTGTTTTTAATGTTGGATGCAACGTCTTGGCCAACAGTTTCCCAATTTCATCCCTGAGTTCCTTCAAAACTCTTGGGTGACTGCCACCTGGTCCTACTGCTTAAGCTACATTTATTTTGTTAGTTTGACTTAGATGAGTTGGGGTGTTGCCCATGAATGGATTTAACATCTTCTGCCAGTCTATTTCTGGAGATTCCTAAGACTGTGGGAATCATTCTGATATTCTTCCAGGTGAAATCATTCTCCATGGCAGCCATCCCATTTCAGGTGGGACTCTAGCCTTTGTTTCTCTGCCAGTCATCCTGGAAGACTTCAGATTTACTAAAAAATGGCCAAAAATAAAAAAAAAATGAAATTCTACTTTTGTGTCAATTTGATCAACAAAAACTGGCAGTTGAAAATATCCCAGAAAAAAGATTGTATTTACAGATTGTTTTATTTATTTATTTATTTATTTTGTGCCCTACGTTGGTAAAAGCCTTATTAGACTACCCTAAAATAGGAGGCCTTTAGAAGTTAAAACATAAGAAATGAGAAGCATAAGGGTAAGGACATAAAAGGAAACCTGGAATGAAGCTAAAAAACAATTCATGCCATAATTATCATGCTATTCTTGCTTTGGTGATAGGGTAAAATTTGGTTTTAGCACTAAAAATAAAATTTAATTGTATTATTTTTTTTATTGAGGTGACACTAGTTTGCAATACTGTACAGATTTGGTTGTATAAATTCATACCTTTTCAGCTGTGGGTTATCACACCAGCCTTACCTCCAAAACACCCATCATGAATTGCAAACATCTACCTTTTATTTTATTTTATTTTCACTTTTTGCCTTTTATTTTAGTATTAACTCACTGTGACAAGACTTTCCTTTTCCATTTTACCTTCTCTTGTGATGCTTGAGATCTTTTTGACTTCTTAGAATAAATTGTTCCATTTGTTTTCCTTTGTACAGTTTTAGTTGTCATATTGTTGTTTTCTAAGGAAGATATATAAAAAAAAAATGCCTGGTACTCCTAATTCAACTTTCTAGTTTGTTGTTTCAACACCAACAACTCTCAGGGTGTCATTTTTTTCTTTGCTAAAAGTTCAAAGTGTCAATATAAATCCATGTAAGTAAGAACAGTCTTCCAATTTTGTAGGTAAGTCATAAATAGAGATTATTTTACATTGACTTTCAGTAATTATAGTTAAACCTTAGTTTGTGCAGAAATTATTAGGGGCATAGAATAAAGAAATAGAAATAAAGAATAAAGAAATTTATTGTGGAAGGAGTGGAAAGGCAAATTCTTTATAATAGTCACCATACTGTTTAACTCCTCCATGCAAGTACATCCATCTTCATGTGCCCTCACTCAGCTAACATACATGTCTTTAGGTTATTCTGTTGCTGATGGAAAATCATAATTTATGGATTTAATAATTGCAAAAGAAACTCAGTATATCATCTGGTGGCTCATTATGATGGGTGACTTGGGAGTTCGGAAGATGTCAGTCTATTGTAATTAATTATAAAATTTAAAATATAAAATATGCATAAAATGTAGAAAAGTGCCTAGTTTATTACTATTAAAAGAATGATCAGACAGTTTCCACACAGATTAAAACAAAGAACTTAACCAGAGACCCAGAAATCATGTATGTGCTCCTTTCTGTTGACTTCTTTGCTTTTCTCTATACTTACGTGTCCTCAAAAAATATAGTTTGCTCTTTTTAAAATTTCTATTGGAATTATACAGTAGTACTTCTGTGGTCTGGCTTTGTTCCATTGCTCAAGCTTAACCATGCTGTGGCACAATCTGATGTTATTTTTTAATTGTTTTACATTGTTCCATATGAGTATATCACAATTTGTTTATCCATTTTACTGTTGATGGATATTTGGGTTATTCCCATTTTGGGCTTTTACAAAACTTTTCTGTGAACATTTTTGTGCACACATCTTCATTGCTTGATATATTCCTGAGATTCTAACTGGTATAACTTTTCTTAAAGACCGTACTTAGGATTTTCGTAGTGGAGCAAAAGGTAGCATAGTCTGTTAGACTGCTTTTTGGAAAATATCTATTTCCTTTTTGCTGTCAGAAGTTTTCTTTTAGAATTTTAGTGATTTGGGTTTTTGTGGGGTTCTTTGCTTTCTGTTGTTGTGCTAGAAATTTTACTGATAAAATGATTTCTTTCTTTGACTTCTTTTAAAATTTTCATGCTTTCTTGAATGTTTTGCTGTTTATATGTGATGTTCAAAATATGAAATTTGTATTATTTATCTAACTTTGGCTTCTTGAATGTGTGGATTGATGTTTCATAAGAGTTTAAAACTATACATTTAATTAATTACCTCCTTTTGTCTTTCCCTTTTCTAGCAATCCAGTTAAATGCATGTTAAACCTTACCCGTTTCTTCTCTTATTTTATTTTGTATGTATTATAATCTTGTCCTTCCATGCTTAATTTTTGACTTTTTAAGACCTATCTTGATGTTCACTCATTCTCCCTTGGGCTGTGTCTAATGTGCTGGTAATGTCATCCCTTGAATTTATTTTATTATTGTCTTTCCAGCTTTCTGATTTATAATTGAGTCTTTTTCACATATGTAATGTCTGTATTCTTGTCATTTTTAAGATCATCTTTCATCTCCATAAAAATTATAAACATAGATTTATAACCTGCCTCTGTTAATGCTAATATCTAGATTCCCTCTGGTAATATGCCTAGCTTATATTTGCCTGTGATTCCTGGCTTTAAAATTGTCTAGAGAAACACCTTATACTCTTTGATGTTCACTGAATATTTTATTTGAAAAATTACCTTTCGGATTAATTACCTGAGGTGAAGTCATCTTTCTTCGGAGAGGATTTTATGTCACTCTTGTGGTCTGCGACCAAGGCTTGGAGTTTTGTATCATCTGCACCTCCATTTCTGGGTGGAAACCTTGGGCCCTAAACAAGGGAAAAGATTACTTTCCACCCTCAATGACACTGAACACCTTGAACTTTTTCCCCCAAAATCCTTGAAATGCCTGCTGGTGAGGAGGTCTCCACAATCCTCACAAATGGGGGATACAATCCCCTCTCTGGACTCTTGTCTTACTGTTCCCCCACAGTCTGAACATATTCCTGGTATAGACACCTCTGGTTTACTTCCTTGACCTCTGATCCTTTCCTTATGCCTCTCAGTAGTTTACATCTGTCTTGTGTAGATCTACAGTACTTTTCATTAGGTGCAGTTTTTATGTTTGGTTCCAGCATTTGTTGTCGTCAGTATAGCATCTCCAATTATCTCATCTTATACTTCTAAAATTGATATCTATTAGGTTTTTGGCTTTAAATAATCAGCTGCTATTCAATTCTGCCAATAGGAATAAGTGTATTCACTAACTTATTCATCCTTTCATTCATCGTGCAAATATGTATAGCCTTCTATGTGTTAAGTAAGGAAGACAGGATTCCTCCCCGCATGAACTCAAAGCCTCATGTGGGAAACATATTTTAAACAAAAAAATTGAAAGGTAATAAATACCCTTTAGTTAATATAACACAGTAAAAAAGCAGGTGTTTGGGAAATACAGGTCAATTAAAAGAACACCATACAGAGGAGACTGGTTTAGAAAATTTAGTTGCAGCAAGTTTATTTTTAAAATATGTTATTGGCATTTTCTTTCCATTTTATTTTATTTTATTTTAAGATTTATTTATTTATGCATGCAAGCTGAGGTACAGGCCAGAGGTGTGGGGCAACGAGAAGGTTCACCAGAGACAGAGTGGGGAGCAGAACAGGGAGATCGATAGAAATACACTGCTGAGGGGAGCAGCAGGTGAGGCAGGAGAGGTCTCCTGCACCATGTGGGAATCTCCCTGCTCAGGGAATCGCTTTTGCGTCGCCGGCTGCAGACAGCTCCACAGCGCAGCGCTTAACCACTGCGCCACCAGGGAGGTCCCTTCTTTCCATTTTAAAGCAATTTATAATAGCATAGAATCTGTTATAATAAGAAACATAAGATTACTTGTAGTCTACCAGCCAAAGTGAAATCATTTAAAATATTCTTGATGGTTGCACATTAATATATTACTGAATCTATGCTGGTAAACCTAAATTAATGTATTTTGCTTCTATAACCAGCGTCGTCTTTTACTCACTCCTACCCCTTCGTATGATCTAAGAAACAGAGACACTTGGGCTTATATATTCATAGAAATATTCATTTTTTTAATGGTGGTAACCATTTTTACTGGAGCAGTTAATTCAGCACCCTGAGATTCATTCTGAAGTGTGCTTTTATGAAGTTCTCTCCATATATTTTAGATATCAGCTAGGAAGTTTTAAAAGGTATAATCAAGTTCTTATACAAGACTATATAAATAAAAAGTGGTCCATTGTATATCTTCATACAATTTAAAGTTTAAATAAATGGTCCATTGTATATCTTCATTCTGTCCTACAGGTAGTGGTATCATGCAAAACAGTCAGTTAAAAACACTTGTTATTGTAGAAGTGGTGAGAATCTAGAATAGATCTATATATTAAAAATACCTTTTAATAAGATTATGGTTAAAGTGCATTAAGAATTTTTGTTTCATAAGACAACAAAACTTAGTTAAGTGGGAGAAGAAATAGCAATAAATAACATCTAATGAAACAAAGTCAGAGTGAACCTTTTAATGACTCAAATGAGGTCTTTGTTCAACTCTACCATCTGGCATTTTGCATCTGTCTGTCTACAGTATACTTTCTGAAAGAGTTGACTGACTTTTAACCAAATTCAATACTGGCCTTTCTCAACAAAAAGTAGTAAGATACCACTTAAATCACTTTTGTAGCTCAGTTCTTTTCCTCGTAATAGTTAATAGAATCCTGTAAAACAGTGCTACCAAGAATTGTTACCAACTTTTTGGGCAGATAACTGCTAAATATTAAGAAAGATATATGTATAAAAAAATATGTGCCTGACCATGGCTGTTATGCAAATCAGGTTTACTACTACAATACATACCTGAACTAGGGTCTCACCTGGGTGAGTATATTCTATAGCTCAGAACCTTACCCACTTGAAATGCGAGGAAAACAAAGATATAACTTAAAATTTGATACAAAATCAACAGGATGTTGATTTTAGCTGTAGGATGAGTTTTTAAGGTGCTTTTCTTCTTTTGCACAATTGACAGTGCTCCCCACCTCTCACCCCATCCAGACAACTCTTATAATCATAGCTCTCCAGGTACCAGTGACTTCATTGTTAAAAGAGAAAACTAAAGGAAATGTTACTACTATTTTCTTCAGTTGGGAGACGTTAATATTTGGAACATTCATTCAATGAGGATCAATTTATGGTGATCAAACTTTATATCTACTTCTTTCCATTCTTCCCTGTGTGACTAAAATTTTAAAAATCAAAGACACTGTATAATTTTACCCATAAATATTTCAGTTCCATGGAATTTTGGTACTTTTTCTCATAGATAATCTGCATATGATTTGCCAAGGTTATTTATAAATTTTTGCATCTATTGATATCATCATGTATAGGTGCTTTAAGAAAATCTAATTGAAAATGCTGGTATAGAGGAAAAGCTTTAAGGTTTTACAGTGTTTGTACCAGATTTGGTCTTAGTTCTCCAAGATGGAAAGTTACTTTCTTGCATTTTCCAACTATATATTCATATCAACATATAACTAATTTAGTTTTCTTCCTAACAACTAAGCTTTACATCTGTCAGAGTGCACTGATAGAATTTCTAAAAATATCATCAGCAATAATAGTAAATAGGATAAGCTTTTGTCTTTTTGTGATTTTATTAAAGTTGCATTAAGATATACATATTTTATAAATCCTCTTGAGAAATTATCTAGGAATGGATATTGAATTTTATTCTATTTCTTTTTATTAACTAATAAGATAATTCTACCATTTTATTTCTTGAACAAAGTTAAATATGTCCTAATGGATTATATGCATTACTGGTTAACCTCATTTTTTTGCAGCAAATTACTTCAGAGTAGTGATAGATTTGTTTATTTAAGTTTTGGCCTCCATATACATGATTGATCTACTCTATGTTACCTTGAATGGATTTTGACTGCTAGATTTAAATTATTTTCTTTGTCTTAGAATAATTGTTATAGCACAGAGAGCACTAGGTTTTAAAATTGTTCGGAAAAATCAATCATAAAAATCTCACTTGGAAATTTGGATGAAGGTAATTATCTCATTGAGTGTTCTTTTCCCCCATTTTTATTAGACTATTATGCTCTACTTGATTCAATTTCAAGAACATGTTTTCTCAAATATTATTATATCTTACTGAGATTTTCAAATACTTTAGCAGAATATATGCTATCCCTTCATCATTTTAATCTCATTTTTGTTTTACATCTTTGCCTGAAGTCTTAAGTTTTAAAAAATATATATTCTATTTTTTCTGATTTAGTTTTCTTATCTTCTTGGGAACCACTTCTTGCATTTGTTTTTCAATTCACATTTTAAAAAATATATTTAATTGGTATTCATTTTCTCCTGCTTTATGTTTTTGTTTGGTAAGAATGTTATTTAGCATTTGAGGATGGTTTTGACTCTGCTTCTTAAGTTTTATTTGGGAGTGTTCTCATTTAAATTATTTTCTAATTAATTTGTCGTAACTGTGTAGATTTACTGTTTGAGCCAAGAGTGATTTATAAAATTGACTTAAATTTAACCTTCCAAGTGCTTAAGATTGGTATGAAATTCTGGTTTGTTTAATTATAGTCAGAAAATGATCAAAATTAACCCAGGATCAAGGGTGATAAAATTTCTTCCCTTTAAACTTAAAAGCTACTCTTGAAAGTTTGTCTTATCATTCAGAATTCTTTTTTGGTGTGTGCCAAATTGGGAAGGGGAAAAAATGTGAGAAGAATCAAATAGAAAGGTGCAAATCCAGGGGGATCAAGATCAATTAGAACATCCCTGGAACAGTTGAATATATAAGCTCTTTTCTTTCTGAACTCAAGTTCTCAGTGAGACTCAGAGAACTGGGAATATCACCTTCACTCCCCATCTCTCATGTCAACATGGTAAAGCAGGAATGAAAGAGAGATGGTTATATCTAGACAGAAGAGTTCCTGAGATATTCCCTAGTTTCCCTGCAGGTTTCACAGTGACAGTCAGGGAGAGTATCCAAAAGTGAATGAAAATGAACAAAAAGACACATCTCATGTGATCTGTCAACCCAGGGCCATGGCAGGTATTCCGACATAAGCAGGAAGATGGAAAGACCACCTGGGATGCATTAAGGGTGGAGCATGTTGTCGGCACAAGAACAGCTGATCACACTGGAGAAGCAGATGATCGTTCTCTATTGCAACTTGCCATATTGAGGAAGTGAAAGTGCAGGATGCTCAGTTAAGTTTGCATTTCAGATAAGCAGCATGAAATACTGTAGTATAAGTGTAGCCCAAATAATGGATGGAATATACTTACACTCAAGTTTTTGGTTTCTTCATTTATATGTAATTAAATTCAATAATACGTTTTATATATTATCTGGCAACCCTCCTCAGTGTCTTTTGTGACTGTCCCAATGATGTTAAATAAAGGACAAGAGGAAGAAAACTCAGAGGAAAAGTCTTGACAGACTATGTTTATGTCCAAATGATCCGAGATATCTCTCAATTTGAGTTTTTCTGAAGGTAACTAGATAAAATATTTTGCATTAGAAATAAATATAACTCTAAATCAGAAATGTTTTCAGTTAAGGAAAAGTATAGTGTCATTTTTACACATCCATTATGATATAATTTTGAAAGCCTAACAATTTTATTTTGTGTTTTTAAGTGCATCAGACAGGCCAAAAATGATACTTCTCTGTATGAGGTTTACATCTTGGCCCAAGAAACAAACACAAGCTAAATTAGGATCTCTGTGTTGATTCCAAATTCCTAGTCTTTGCCTCTAGTCCTGTCAGGCCAAGGAGAAGCCAGGGGACCAACTCATGGAAAAGAGAAATGAGGGTCATGGTTAACTAGGTGACGAACCTAAATTGTGTCCGTGGAAACATCCTCCACTGCTTGCTGGGATAAGTTACTAATGAATTGCTGAGTTTCCAACCTGGTTGGGAGACTGGAAAGGAACTAGCAAGACGGATTGTCTCTTACCCATTTCTAGCTCCATAGCAATTATCAGAAAGTTCGCGGCTTCTTTTTTGTATGGCTATTGTCTTCCCAGTACGTTTTATTATGCCCTTGTCATGAAATAACACACGTCACTATCATATGTGCTCTGGATCTTATCTTGACATATTATTATTCTGTTTTATTAACAGTTTTAGACAGCACCATAGTGCAGATTAAACCCTCGACATCCAGTTATAGAAATACCGATGCATTCATTTAAAGTACTGTCAGAATCTCTGTGCGTGTCAGTACCCAACTTGCCAGAGATGCAGTGAGATGTAATGAAATACACAGCTTTTTTTCAGAGCAAGTGAGAATGAGGCATTTATATATTAAAGTAAAGATTGTTTTCTGCTTGTGAGGTAGCAACAGCAAGCATTAGAGGATTAGTCACTCTAATAGGCTTTATTTCCCAATTATGAAAATTATAGATCCCTCTTCACTTAAAGGGTTCAATTGAAATCCAGCAGAAAAATCTCCAGGAGAGTGGAGTTCTTTAATGTCTCCTTAATTTATAAAGATTGTGATTGGGGAAATGACTCATCCATGATTGGTGGTGTGGTTAATTTCATACAGTCAGGAATCTCATGTGCCTTAGAGTCTAGTACGGGCTTCACAGTTTAGAAATGGATTATTGTGAGTCCATGGAGTCTAGCTTTTTTTTAATATGAAGATTTTTCCACTCAATGACTACATTGCTTTTGGCATTCTTGAGAAAAGCCATCACTTATATTCAAGGCATTTATCGTAATTATTAAGAACCAAAAAATGGCATTTATTGGCACCAGGCTAGATGAGCTCAGAGGGAAGACATATTGTCCTCATCATTGTACCAATTTAGTGAATTGAGGGGTGGGGGACAGAAGAGAAGGAAGATGCCTGATGCTCATGTTAGGTCACTATAGGTCTGGGACACCACCTGCCAGTGTGGAGGGGCACTGAGCAGCGTGAAACTCGGGGACTGTGTGCGTGATGGAATATGGGGCAGGAGTAGGGGACGTCTCCATCTCACGAGGCTGTGCAATGCAGTTATTCCCTGATTTATGACAAGTGCCAAACAGTCAGAAATGAGAATCTATAGGCTGGAGCTGGAGTAAGGTGATATCCAGACTGTGTGCCAAGTATTTGGGGCCTGGCAGGGATGCGCGGGAGGGATGTTCTGGGAGGTGGGGCTGGGAGCAATCTCAGTCAGCACTTAAGGGTTTGGGCATCATGGTAAGGGTACGTTCACTTTCCTCTAGGCAGCTATTTCCCTGTGTGAAAAACCAGAACTCTTCCTTACCCACCCAAAACCTACTTTTTTATCTCACAAAATTCTGCTCCAGCATCAACTTTTCCAGGGACCCTTCTTGCTTTCCCAGCTGCTTTAGAGGTCTCTTCTTTATCCAAGCATTTGTTCAGCACGTATCACAAAGGTCTGTGATCTAATCATTTGCTTGTCACCTACATTAAACTAGAGGCTCATTTCTGTTCTTATGCCCGATACAGGCCTCAACAAGTGAGATGCACAAATAAATGAGTGGAGCATAGTAAGTCATCTATTCCTCAGCTCAGTCCAATGAGGTAGGGGCCATGAATCTGCTCTCTGTGGAGAGGAGCTGAGTACAGAAAGTAGAGATAACACACCAAGGCCACAAAACTATTAAGGGGTGAGCTGGTATTCAGAACCCTAGGGCTTTTCCCACAATCCATGCTTCTAATCACACAGTTCCTGTGTTCCTTAACTCAAGATGCTGGGCAATGGATCAACCTCATTTTCTAAAACTAAGAATTTAAAGCCACAGTTATGTATAGAGATAGACAAATTGATTTGAAAAGATGAAACATGATTGTATTATCCCCTTAAAACTATTACAAAGTGAGACACTATTGTTAATGATTTTGCTAATTCTAACTCTTCCACAAACCCAGTCAGACTGGTTAAGCTGACCTGTAAATCTCCTCTTTTTTTTTAAGATTTATTTTTTTTAATTTATGCATACAAAACGGGGATGTAGACCTGCAGTGTGGGGGGGAGTGGTGTGTGAGACCTCTGCAGTGGAGACAGAGTGGGGAGCAGAACAGGCAGATCTACAGAAATACACTGCTGAGGGGAGAAGCATGTGAGACAGAAGTCTTCTGTGCCATGTGGGTTTGCTCCCTGGTCAGGGATCAAACTCATGCCACAGTGACTGGATAGCTTGATAGTGCTGAGACTTTAACCCCAGTGCCACCAAGGAGCCCCTGTAAATCTCCTCTTAACTCAGTTTCCCACACCTTGCCTACAGGTTTTTCTCATTGGCCTTTCCTTCTCCAACCCAGGGTGTGTACAGAGTTTCTGTACAGAGAGACACTGTGCCCCCAGATTTTCTGTCAAAAGTGTTCTAAGTACACCCCTCATTTATCAAGCAGCATTTGGCATAGAAAATATAATTCTTATACCTAGAGGCCAGTTGAGTTGCAGAATCCCCTAGAAGTCATCTCACCCTCTGCTTTTAACCCAGACACCAGAAGACACCAGAGTGTCTTCTTTCCCGCCTTCCTTTTTTTGCTCTTTGGCCAGCAGTCACTTCGACTCGCTGTTTGCTCATAATGAGCTTCTGGTTTGCGATTCATCACTCTTCAGCCACATCATTCCAGCAAAGACCCATTAGCAGTGACAAAACACAACCTTAAAATAAAACAGAAATCTCACCCAGATTTAAGCAGTTTCTTCACAGAATTTTTTTTTCCTTTTGAGGTGGTAGAGGAACAAAGGAAATTAGAATTGATAGACCAGTGTGAGTCTATTAAACACTATTCCTTGTAGACATTACATAAAACTTTTCTCGATACCAGGAAGAAAATAAACTAGGGAAATTTTATTTTCCAAACTGAGTATTCAATTTTAGAAGTTACATGTTTACTCTATAAAAGAGAATAAAAACTTGTGTTAATGAAAATGAAAGACAGTAGACTGGAGCCTTTCTGTAAATGTTTAAATTTTCCTACCTCTACAAAATTGAAAATAGTTGTCTTACTGAGCTCGTCCCTCGTAGGTATGTCTTCAAACAGGGATCTACAAATCATGGCCTTTGGGCAAAGTCCAACTTGACACCTGTTTTTGGAAATAAAGTTTTATTGGGACATAGCCATGCACATTCATTTGCATATCCCACCTGGCTGCTTTCCAGCCACAACTGTAGAGTTGAGTCACTATGGCAGAGATTACACAACTGAAACAGCCGAAAATATTTACTATCTGTGTTTTTACAGAAATTATCTATCCTGTTTTAGAACATCTAAAGGAGAGGACTTCCTCCTGACTCCAGAACCACAGTTTGAACTAGGAATTTGGGGATTAAATGTGATTTCTCAATGGGTAAAACCACCTACACACCTCGCCGACTTGTGTTGAATTTCGGCCTCTGCTTGGGCCTGTCCTGCATGATTTTGACAAGTTGTTTAATGCTCTGACCCGCAGTTATTTTATCTGTAAAGTGGAGGCACATCCTAATTTGGAGAAGGAGTGACATTAAACAGGCTAGTGTTCAAAAGTGTGCAGTGTGTTGCTAGCCATGCTGTGGGTACTCGTGAATGTGATTTCTTTGTCCCTTGTTATGTCCAAATTGAGGAGTGAGTCGAATGTGAATGCATAGATTATTCTGTCTGAACAAATGTCCATTTGTATAGTGGAAAAGTTCTTTGTCATTTTAGCACATTTCTGTAGTCTATCATGAGTCTATAAAAAAAAAATCCTATTGCCCTCTACCTCTTGGGTAGAAAAAAAATTTTACCAAGTACTTCCTGAATCATTTTAAACTACTACTTAAGGCTAATCTTAAGTAGGTATGCAGATGGTTATGGTAATATCAACAATTTCCAACAACTCTATAATGGAATTTATACAAAGAACAACAGGAAACATGCATTTTTGAAATTACAGCTCTGCATAGCATTCCCCAACCCCCCCCCCCATATAAAATCAATCTTCTATCTGTATTTCAGACCTCAGAGGTCAGACCTCTGGAGGATGCTCAAACTCTAAGAAATGTAGGCCAGCAGCTTTGCTGCTGACCGTGTAAAATTCTATTTAAGAAGGAATCAAACCTTCTTTAAAAACATCACAATAAGCTGGTGACATAGATTGAGTTTGTTAAATATCATGCTCCTGGTGTAGAATTGCTTTTCTAGAATTGTTCTTCATTTGCTGTGTCCATTTTGTCCAGTTTGAAAGACACCATTTCCATATATATATAGCTGTCTACCTATTTTGGAGAGATGCAACTAAGTCATCTAAACTGAAGAACTGTCTTGTGTTAATATTTTTTCTAACATTCACTTAAACATTATGCTATGAATACTCAGCCCCGGGAGGTGGACTACAGGGCAGCAGCATTATCCTTATTTTACAGATGAATGAAAATGTGATGTGAGGAAGCACAGTGATGCAGTTGACATTTACTCAGTAAATTGAGCTCAGAAACAGCAAGTGATATTGGATGCTTCTGCTGTATGAATATTACCAGGTGTGCCAAGAAATTGGCAAAGAATCCTTCTCCTTTCATTCACCTTCTAGCATGCTTTTTTTTAAAAAAAGATTTATTTATTTATGCATACAAGCTGGGGTATAGAGCAGAGGTGTGCATCGGTGAGAGGGCTCACCAGAGACAGAGTGGAGAACAGGTAGATGGATGGAAGCACACTGCTGAGGGGAGCAGCGGGCAAGGCAAGAGAGGTCTGTTGTGCCATGTGAGAATCTCCCCAGCGGGGCGTCGAACTCACCTTACTGCTGCCGGCAGCTCCACAGCGCAGCTCCTAACTGCTGCGCCAGTGGGAGGCCCCCCAGCATGCTTTTTGCTCACACTTATTACTCCAGCCTTCTTTGTATTCTCACTGACCTCATCTCTTCCTCTCCTCCCTTCCTGTTTTCCCTTTCCCACCTTCCCCACCATCTGATCTCTCCTGCATTCCCTTTCCTTTTTTCTTCCTCGTTCTCTTTTTCTCTCTTACTCCTACCATACTGTATTTTTGTAAACTGCCTTAAATCCCTTTTTGCTAGAAAGTAGGGTGCAAATAAGTATATATAAGATAGACTCAGAAACTCAGAGCTGGAAGTAATGTAGGGAGATCAAAGTTCACAATTCCTCTCATCAGAATTGAGTGAGAAAAGTTTATTGTTCCATTGATATTATATTCAAAAGCAAATGTTTGTTCCATATCACAAAAATATAGAAAATCATAAAATGGAATAAATGAGGGTTGTGGAAGTTATTTTCTTTTTCTTTTTAAATTTTTTTGCATCTCCACATCTGTGCCCCAATCTTTGGATATATGTTTCATAGCTTGGAGCTTTTGACTAAGACTCTGGCATCATCCATATCCAATCTGTATTCTTTTTATTTAGGTACATAGAATAGTCACTCTTCACTTTTATTCACACACAAATACAACATTGATAATGGGTGCTAATAACACAAAAAGAAATCAGATAATCACCCTGGCTTCTATGCTTTTGTAAAAATGTAACACTTCAGAGTTATTTAGTCTCAATAGGAATATAATGCCAACTGAAACTTCTAGATCAGAATTTTTCAACAGGCGAAGTCTCATCAGAGCTCTCAATGCTGGCTGAATATTAGAATCAATGGAAAACTTAAAAAAATAGCATCATCCTTACCCCACATCAAGACTCTGACTTTTTGGTCTAGAGTAAGTGTCCTGCATTGGTATTTTTTTAACACTTTGTGGTCTGCTCATGTCTTAGTACGTGTTTTTGTCACCAATATCAGGTGGCCGCTCACGTATTAATATGTGTTCATCTAGTCTCCAGTTTTTCATGCCATAGTGGATTTATTTGGAACTATTAGGAGCTATTTCTTTGATCGTACTCAGTCCAGATGCTTTACACATTGTTTTGGTGAAAGTGTAAGGTGTTTGATGAGAGATATCACAGTTTTTTTTAATATCCAGTAGTTCAGGAGTTGTGTGTGTTTTATTGAATGCTTATACCATTCATGCGGTGGCACAGAAAATGGCCGGCCCCAAGGGCTTGTAAATTTAAAGGGCACTGGCACACAAAGTGTTAAAAAAGAAAGACAACAAGAATGCTTCAGGTAGTTCTAATATTATTAAGGGTTGAGAACCATAGTCCTAACTGGTTTTAAGTTAGGCAGTCAGTTGTATGTCACATCAGCTTTTTCTTTTCCTTTTTAATGAAGAGTCAGTATAAAATAGACAATATCAGTATGCATTTCATGCAGTAATGATGGATCACATAGCATTAAACTTTTGTTTTAGTTTCCTGTATATTTGGGTGGATACTGTCACTATTTAAAAATCATTTCTTGATTGTGAGTTGTAGTCAAAATTTGAAAAACATCATTTTGCATTACCTTTTACAGAGAAGGTGTGTTGAGAGTTGCCTAGGGAAAATGGGAAAATCTCCATCTATCCTAAGAGAAACCCAATTGTGCTATTTTTATATGCTTGTAAGGCAAGCAGAGCTATTGCCAAGTGATCTCTGCACTATCAAATGTTTCTTGTCTATTTGTAGAAACGCTTACACATTCTCTAGGACAGTGAGCCCACCCTTCCCCTCTCTTGCAGACACCATCACTGTTTAAAATTAAGTTGCATTTCTTAAAAATATCTTTAAGCTCTGTCTCCTCATTTTCAAATAATCTTATGTTAACCCTTAGGTAGGAGGTGTTGAAAGAAGATTTACCCTAGAAGCAAATAGAAGAGGAAAGAGAAACAGGTCTAGCACTAAAGTACTCTATCAGTTCTCTGAAAATCCCTATCAGGCCTGCATGTCTAGAATTTAACAAGACTTTCTGGACTCTTCCAAGAGCCTTTCTGCAAATTTATTTTTTATTTTTTTAAAAGGTTTATTTATTTATGCATACAAGGTGGGGTACAGGCCAGAGGCGTGGGGCGGCGAGAGGGTTCACCAGAGACAGAGTGGGGAGCAGAACAAGCAAATCGACGGAAATACACTGCTGAGGGGAGCAGCGGGCAAGGCAGGAGAGGTCTACCGCACCATGTGGGAATCTCCCCGGCCGGGCGTGAAACTCACGTCGCCACTGCCTACAGCTCCACAGCACAGCGCTTACTTAACCACTGTGCCACCAGGTAGGCCCCCTTTCTGCAAATTTAAATGGGATCTTTGTATTAAAATTAAACGCTTAAGTATTCCTGGACAGTCAGTTGTTTTCACAGATGATATCAGACCAATTTGACCCCTATGATCTTTTGGCAGTTCATATAATGGTAATGTAGAAACCTCTATCAAGAAAGCTAGTGTGTTCTGGCCTCACTGGCCTCACCTCACGGTGAGCATGTTGTTGTATTATGGTAGACTTTATTGGGCTTTGCAGAATTTGTTCTTTACAGATTCTGTGCAACCCTGTATCTAGCAAGTCTCTTGGCACCATTTTTGTAATGACTTTTACTCACTTTGTGTCTCTGTGTCACATTTTGGTAATTCTAGCAATATTAAAATATTTTATTATTATATATGTTTTGGTAATCTGTGATCAGTGATTCTTTGATGTCACTATTATAATTGCTTGAGGTTGCCATGAATGGCAATCCTATGGGATGGCAAACATAATAAATGTTGTGTGTGTTCTGACTGTTCCACTAATGAGCTACTCTACTCTCCACTCCCCTCTCCCAAACCCTCAGGACATAATATTAAAATTCAGTCATTTAATAACTCTAAAGTGTTTCTAAGTGTTCAGGTTAAAGAAAGAGTTACACATCTCTCACTTCAAATCAAAAACCAGAAGTGATTAAGCTTAGTGAGGAGACAATGTCAAAAGCTGAGAGAGTCTAAAATCTTGGCCTCTTGCACCAGTTAGTCAAGTTATGAATGCAAAGGAGACGTTCTTGAAGGAAATTAGATGTGCTGCTCCAGTGAACACACAAATGATAAGAGCATAAAACAGCCTTATTGCTGATACGGAGAAATTTTTGTTGGCATGGATAGAAAATCAAGCCAGCCACAACATTCCCTAAAGCCAAAGCCTAATCCAGAGCAAGATCTTAACTCTATTAAATTCTGTGAAGACTGAGTGAGCTAAGGAAACTCCTTAAGGAACAATTGAAGCTAGCTGAGATTGGTTCATGAGATTTAAGGAAAGAAAATATCTCTGTAACATAAAAGTCCAAGGTGAAGCAGCAAGTGCTGATGTAGAAGCTGCAATAAGTTATCTAGTAGATCAAGGTAGATCATTGAAGATGACTACACTAAACTACAGATGTTATGTATAAACAAAACAACTGTCTTGTGGAAGAAGACTCCATCTTGGACTTCCATAGCGAAAGAGGAAAAGTCAATGCCTAGCTTTCAAAACAGCAAAGGACAGCCTTCACTCTTGTTAGGGGCTAATGTAGCTGGTGACTTGAACTTAAAACCAATGCTTATTTACCATTCTGAAGATACTAGAGCCCTGAAGAATTATGCTAAATCTCCTCTGCGTGTGTTCTATAAAGGGAACAACAAACCTGGGTGACAGCACATCAATTTACAGCATTGTTTACTGAGTATCTTAAGCCCACTGTTGAGACCTACTGCTCAGAAAAAAAAAAATTTCTTTCAAACTATATTGCCAGTGCACCTGGTCACCAGAGATCTGATGGAAATGTACAAGGATATCCATGTTGTTTTCATGCCTGCTAGTACAGTACACACATTCCACAGCCGATGGATCAAGGTGTGATTTCAACTATTAAATCATAATGGTAAAAATATATTTCCTAAGGATATAGATGCCATAGATTGTGATTCCTCTGAAGAATACAGGCAAAGTATGTCAAAAAACCTTTTAGAAAGAGTCGCCATTCTATGTGCTATTAAAAATGTTCGTGATTGTTTGGAGGAAGTCAAATTTTCAATATCAACAGGCTTTTGGAAGAAGTTGATTCAAACCCTCAAGGGTGGCTTTGAGAGATTTAAGGTGCCAGCAGAGGAAGTAACTGGTATGGTGAAAATAGCAAGAGAACTAGAATTAGAAGTGGAGCCTGAAGATGTGACTGAATCACTGTAATCCCGTGATCACACTTGAGTATACGAGGAGTTGCTTCTTCTGAATAAGTAAAAAAGTGGTTTCTTGAGATGGAATCTCCTCCTCGTGGAGTGCTATGAACATTGTTCAAATGAAGACAAATGATTTAGAATATTATATAATTTTAGTAGAAAAAGTGGCAGCAGGGTATGAGAGAGCTGACTTCAATTTTGAAAGAAGTTCTGTGAGTAAAATGCTACCAAACTGCATTGTGTGCTACAAGGGAATCTTTAATGAAAAGAGGAGTCAATTGACATGGTAAACTTCACTGTTGTCTTATTTTAAGAAATTGTCACAGCCACCTATACCTTCACCACCCCATATAATCAGCAGCCATCAACATCAAGACAAGATCACCACTAGCAATAAAATTACAACTTACTGAAGGCTCAGGTGATGATCAGCATTTTTTAGCAATAAAGTATTTTTCATCGAAGGTATGTATATTGGATTTTTGGACAGATTGCCATTTCATACTTAATGGACTACAGTATAGTGCAAACATTACTTTTAGATGCACTGGAAACCAAAAAGTTTGGCCTCCCTTTATTGTGATATTCATTTTATTGTGATGGTTTGGAACTGAACCTGCAGTATCTCTGAGGTGTGCTTTATTTTTTTGTTCTGGGTACAGGTAGGCATGCTCTGAAGGGTTGCTCTTTCCTACCAGTATTTGGCTGTAATGTGGCTGTGGGGTGATTGGGAGAAAGAGCAGCCAGAGAGACACCTGGAACAGGAGGTGATCAGAAGAGGTGACAGCCTTGAGGAAACTGAAATTTGCTCAGCTAGGGGATCAGATTGCCAAGGAAGGAAGCTGAGTTGTTGTACACACCATTTGTGCAGTCCTTTTCTGCAGCTTCTCCCTTGAGCTGGGCACAGAGCAGTAGAATCTGTTTGGTAACTTAGAATATATACAAAAGCATTTTTAAAAGGAGAGACTGACCCCAATTATGTAAAGCAATATAGGAATTTTGAAAATTCAGTCCAAAGGAGGAAGGCAAACACAGGTGCATATCTAAAATTTCCCTGCCAAAATATCATCAAGGATGACGTTTTCTTAAGAAACATACCTTCATAGATCACTGTGTAATTAAAAGTATGACATATGTGAACTGAAACAAGAGCTGAAATCACATTTTTGTTGTTGTTGTTGTTGGAAAACAAGCATAGACTCCCAGAAACTTTCTGGAAACGACTTGAATCATATTGACCACTGAGTAGGTTTGTAAAGAGGGATGACAGCACAGCAGTATATTGAGACAATGGAGGCTGACATGAACTTCACAAAAAGAGATGATGAAATGACAGAACAAAAAGCTCAAATATGTCACCACATGGTGGAGGAGAGCAGAGCAGGCTGTCCACTGTTTTTTTCTGAAATTCAAGAACAGGCATCATAAATATCAGCAAACTTGTATACTTAACATCTTCCAGAAAATACAAGAAATATAGAGGAAAAGTAAAGTAAGAATTGGAGGATTCGTTGAGGACATAGGGAGAGGTTGATGTACAGGAAATACTGAGCTGGTGGTGGTGGTGTCCTCTGCAGACTGATTTCCAACAGGGGTCATGTGTGTTTTGAGGATCTTCCAAACCAAACACAATTCTCAGAGCCCTGCTCAGTGTTCATGAATTCAACTCAATTCTGACACTTTCCACCTGGAACCAGTGTCACATTGCCCAGTTTAATGTCTTGGTCCCCCAAAACCACCCTTCACTTCAGATGCTGCCTACAAGCCCCAGACACGCCTATGATATGACCAACTGGCCAGAGATCAGTGGTCCCCATGACCCCCTCAACTGATTTCAGGTGCCTGTTACAAGCCCTGGCTATAAATCAGAGGTTCCTGATCAGCACGCTATGTGCTAGAGAAACTCATAGAACTCAAGAGATCCGTTTACCTACTAGATCACCAACTTACTACAAAAGATACTAAAGTGTATGAATCGATAGCTAAATGGAAAAGATGCAGAGGGAGAGGTACAGAGAAAATATGCAAAGCTTCCGTCCCATTTCCAAGAGTGTCATTATCCACAAGTCTTCACATGTTCACCAGGCTGGAAGCTTGGGTTTTTATGGACATGGGTGATTAAATCATTGGTCAGACTGAAAGTCCCACCCTCTATTCCTGTTGGCTTCCCTGGCAACCAGACTGCTTGGGTATATTCCAACATTTACCATGGCCCATTAGGCATAAGAAGACACCCACTTAAACTGTTAGAACTCTGAAACTCACTTATGAACAGAAAACAAAAGATCAAATATGGCAAACGATGCTCCCATTGTTTATTGGCTTAGGAGATTCCAAACTCTGGAAATTGTAAGACAGAATCTGTGGGTGAAGACCAAATATGATTGAGAAATATTTTGGTCATCTGCATGAATACACACACACACACACACACACACACACACACACACCCATGTGTGTGTGTGTGTGTGTTGTGTGTGTTGTGTGTGTAGTTGTCAGGGCACAAAAGAAATCATGCTATACCCCTTTGGGTTCTTCTTGTGATGGATATATAATCAAAATAGCATCAGATGGATTAGCAAAGGAAGCACAATTAATACTAACATAAGTATGGAGAATTAATATGGTTGTAAATGTTAAAGAATAATGAAGCAAGCCAGGAATACTGCATTTTAGGAACTGGGGCATCAAGGACAGAAAGGGGGACATTTCACATGTCATAAGAAGGGGCTGAACTGATGCTTACTCTGAGCAAAGATGATATTCTTAGATATGTTTACTGATAAACCTAGAACTGGATGAGACCACTCCCAATTACATTATCCTATGTCATACAAGGGAGAACAATAATTGCTTCTTTTATCAGGAAAGGAGCAGAAGCTTTGGTCTTATCTCTTCTCTGATTAGGAAAGGGGAAGGACTTGGGCAAGAACAAAAGCTTCTCCTAGTCTTTGGGGCCCTCACTGCTCTCAGGCAAAGCGATTTGTGTTCCTTAAGTAATAACAACCACCCAGACTCACAGGACTTTGATTGGCATCTACTTGCCATATCAAGGAGACAAGAGGCCTACTCTAGGTCTATTGAGAAAAGTCTGTCTAACTCTTTTGGGGGGACTGACCCCACACTATAAATCACGGTATCATAGATACCAGTGATTGGGAAATGCTTGGATGGAATAGCAAAGAGAGTTGAATCAGTTGAAGTTGATCAAAAATAATTCAGGTCATATTATAGATATTTAGAAGTCAAGAAGACACTGGGGCAGCCCTTGAAGCAAATGGTGTCTGAAAGCAGTCTTTAAGATGGCAGAGAGAAAGGCAAATAAGATTTGGTGGAGCATTCCCCCAAACAGTGGCATTTATCACAGAAAAAAAAAAGCTTTCTTTCAAGCTGAAAGCAACACCAGATGATTTTAACAATGTTATACTCCAACAGAGAATGAAAAAAATTCAATAGAAAGAAAGTGAAATGAATAAATAAATCAAAAAAAAAGAGAAGGAATCAAAGAAATGGCATAAGAAAATAAAAGCTGATTCTCTAAAGAATCCACAAATGGAATGATACCTACTTTGGATTATAGATGAACATCCATAGGGAAAAATACAGAAATACTGTGAAGAGGTCCAGAAAGTATAAGCTTGACTCATTCAAGTTGAAGGCAGGTCCCTTTAAGGAAACAGGTCTTACAGAGTTGCATGTATGAATGGCCCACCAGCCCCAGTCAGTAATTGCAGACGAGACTAGAAAAGCAAATGGACATTACACAGAGGAACAGAACCAGGGTGTGGTGAAGATAAATGCAAAGATTTGATGCTGCAAATTATTTTGATGACCAATTCTATTTCCTACCATCAGGATTTATAAAATGTTTGAAACTTAGAAAGAGGGAACATTTGTGAGACTGAAGGAAAGTGTATTATAAGAAAGACAAAAACAGTGGGTAAATCTTTTTATGCACTTGTTGGCCTCTTAATCTCTTCTTTGGGAAAATTACTCTTCAGATTTTGGGGCATTTTAAAATTGGAGTATGTGTTATTGAGTTGTATATGCTCTTTATATATTTTGAACATTAACCCTTTATCAAATATATGGTTTTCAAATGTTTGCTCTCTTGGAGTCTGTTGCCTTTTTATTTTGTTGTACTCTTCTTTATTGTGTCAAAGCTTTTTAGTTTGATGTTGTCCCACTTGTTTGTGGTTTTATTGTTTTTTGGTTTTTGTTGCTTATGCTTTTGTTACCAGATTAAAAAAATCACCACCAAGATCTCAGTCAGGAGTTTACTGCCTGTGTTTTCTTCCAGGAATTTTATGGTTTCTGTTCTTACATTCAAGTCTTTAATTCACTTTGAGCTAATTTTTGTGCATGATATAAGATAGTCCAATTTTATTATTTTATTAGTGGCTGTACAGTTTTTCCAATACCATTTAATGAAGAGATTGTCCTTATCCTAATGTGTTCTTAGCTTCTTTGTCATAAATTAATTGATCATATCTGTGTGTGCTTATTTCTGGACTTTCTATTCCATTCCATTGATCTTTGTGTCTGAGAAATGGTTGAAGAGAATTAAAAGGTAAACAGAAGAAAAAAAGAAAAGCAAGAGAATTGTAGCTCATTAACATCTCTTTTCTTTGTAGCTTTCCTTGAAGGGAATGATTCTTCTAACATGAAATTACTAGCATATAAATTTTTCATTACTTTTTTATATATTCAGATACAATAGTCATGATACAGAAAGTTATTGTTTTTTTTAATTCCTCCTTTATTCACTTGTTGAACGTTTACTCAAATCCCTATCAATAAATTCAGTACTTAAAATTTAAGAGACAAAGATTCCTAGTTGGACCTGTTTTTCAGGGGGCTGGGATGGTTCACCTCTGCACTTTGCTTGTTTCTTTGTCCTTTCAGGGAAATCTTCGCTCTTTCCTGAACAGTGTTATATTCTCAGCATGGCTATAGTTTGCCAAGAAAACTCTCTTTTCCACATGTAAACACAAAAGAGTGAGGTTATTGTGTCACTGAGCCCAAAGGCACTGCCCAGGAGTTTTCTGAGGAATATTCCCCATAAGCAAAGCAAAAAAAAGAAGATTATGAAGAAGAAATAAAAATAGCATGATTTGAATCTGACCTGAAAATAATTTGGTTTAACATGCTCAAAGAAGGTAAGAAGAGGCGAACATATAAAAAGTTGACAGAGACTAAGTAAATAAAAATAGATGGGAGAAAGGACTCAGTGGATATCTTATGAAAAAAATTGCTAGAATTACAAAAGGGAAATCTTGATCTATGCAACAAATAGGAGACTAGATACAACAGCTCTTAATTTTTATTTAAATTAGTGATTGCTTTTAGAACTTACTTAATGTCTCTAGACCTAAGCCAATAACAAGAATATATTCTGATGACTTTCATGTAAAAGAGGTTAATCAGTTTTATCTTACCAGATAAAAAATTATTTGGGTTCTAATGCTTCTGGCATTTGCATTCAGTTGTTACGCCATATTTACAAGCATTTAGACTTTGCTTTCAGTGCTTCAGCCCACTCCTTTATGTGACTGCTAGCTCTGGGTTCTTCTTTTTCCCTGATCTCCATCCTGGTGAGCCTCTACTTCTGCTCCCCAGTGAAGAGCTGAATCAGGCCAATTCAGATCTAACCAGAAAAGTTCAGTGATTGAGTGATTCAGTCACTTCAGGCTGAAAGTTGGTCTCATCCAGGATTGTTTCCATACAGGAAAATACATGCAGAGGCAATGCAGCACTCCCTGCTCCTTCCTCTGCTGGCTCTCTCGTTCTGTTTCAAGACAAAGGCAGATCTCAGGCTCTGGTTTTTTTTCCCTACAGCTCACTTTTGCGTTTCCCTCAGAATCTATAGAAACATTAAAAAAAAATTGGTCTAATATTTCATAGCTCATGCTTGGGAAAGTGATTGTTTAACTGCTGGGTCTAAGGGATCCTAATAACTAACAAAAGGGGGCAGGGAAGTACGTAGTCAGTGGACATGCATACACTGAAGCAATGATAGAGGATTGTCACCCCACTTTCCTGCTTCCTACATCAAAGTGTCTTTAGACAAAAATGGCAAATTTCTAAGGGGGTGCTAGTGCAAGACCTTCAGTGTGCTGGAGCAGAAAACAAGGACCTACTGGTTTCCACAGGCTCCAACACATGGAAACGAGTGCCTTGGCCTGGCTTGTACTTTAGCACTTGCATCTCACCTTGAAATGATACCCTACTACTGTTCTCTTGCCTCCCTCTTCTTCACTCTTTCTTTACCCCCTCCTCCTCC
>PVIJ01010001.1:0-63238 GCA_004024925.1 Scalopus aquaticus | reverse complement strand
GCGGCGAGAGGGTTCACCAGAGATGGAGTGGGTAGCAGAACAGGCAGATCAGAAATACACTGCTGAGGGGAGCAGTGGGCGAGGCAGGAGAGGTCTGCCGCACCATGTGGGATTCTCCCCGGCCGGGCGTCGAACTCGCGTCGCCGCTGCCGACAGCTCCACAGCGCAGCGCCTAACCACTGCGCCACCGGGGAGGCCCCCTTGTCTGACTATTTCTGACCCTTTTCTATGGGTCCCCGCAGGAAGGTGCTTTAGACTTGTGGCAGGCTTTCGGGCCTTGCTTTGGGCCAGTCTCATTTGGGTGGACTTTTACCCACAAGGGGCTGGGTAACTTTGGGTACTTGATTCAAAAACTATATTCTGAAGGGCAATTAAGACGTCCATAGGCCTGGGAAAAAGGCCGCCTAAAGATTAACGGCCGGGGATTAGCCCACCAGAGAATTTACGGCCTGTCGGGATGGCACCAGAGATCCTAACTGCTACATTTGCTTCTGTACATCTGCTTTGCTTAAGATAAGGATAATGTATGTTTTCCTTAGGATAGGGTAGTGGTATGGATAAACATGACTAGTATGGTTAAGAAAGTATATAAGCTGTGCATAAAACCAAAATGGGGCCTTTGAGTCCCTTTGGCTCAAGGGTCCTCAGTTGAGCTAATAAACTCTATCTATACCCTACTCTGTCTCCTGTCCTCTGGTGTCCGTGACGGCCTAACAATTCTTTGTCTTCTCTGTATTGCATACTAATTGTATTAAATTTCCTGTCCACTAAAGGTCTTACAAATTTTGTCTTGATACCAATGGATGGCAGAAACTATTTAGAGCAGGCAGGTTTAGGGGTTCTGGGATGTCCCTCTCCCTGCCCTGTAACAGATTCAATCACACACCACCACCCCCAGTTCCATGGATCTAGCAGGACTAGAGAACAATTTATTGCCTCCACACCAGCCTCTTATCTTGGTACACAAGTTCCTTATAAACCAACAGCCATAGCATTGGTGTCCAAGAGGTTTATTTAAGTCCCAGTTCCACTGCTATTTTTGAGCATTGGTTGTTGTCTTGTATTTGAGTTACTTACTCAAAGAAATTGTTCAGTGGTCACTTCTCAGTGATCTATCACTGCAGGCTGTTTTACAAGCCTCTTCTCTGGATTTTGAGCTTCGCGGTTTATTTTTCTAGCAGCCCCCACAATCTGCACAACACAGGAAGTCTCCTTCATGGCTCACTTCTGGGAGACTTGACAGATGCTAGTTAAATATTTAGAAATTTCTCTTTAAAGAAAGGAGCTAAAAACGAGGCCTCTCAAGCTGCTAACATGTGGTCCTACCCCTCAAAGTCACATTTAAATGTCAAAGTTGGATTTGACTTTCAGTGTTTTTACAGAGGCCATGGCAATTTTTATATTTATATATGTTTTCCAAATCTATATAGACAGTGCTTACCCTTTCATAACTTTTATATACAATTTCACAGCTCAAAATTCAATATATAACTGACTGTTCGGTTTTGGATTTAAGGAAATCATTTGGTGGTATGAAAATAGAACATCAAATTCTTCACCCACCAAAGAAGACACAATTAAAATGCAAGCAACATTTTGGGGTGGAGGGTGCTGCTTTATTTGAAGAAGCAAAGTGTCCAGTTAACAGTCAAAAATGCTCAGGAAGGTAAGAGCCTCAATTCTCATACATGCGACAGCAAAATAGCAACTTAAAGAATCTCACACACAAGTAATGGGGTGCTGCTCCAAAGATGGGGTGCATGATAGATGACACGTCATCTCCTGAGAATTTTCCTTTCTCAAGAAGGAAAGTCATGAAGTCCCTGAGAATGTAGAGAGACTCAGAGGCAACATCTCTGGTCTTGTTACTTGGCTTCTCGTTCACAGCAGAGAGGTGGGGAACATTAGGGGAAGAGTTGGGGGATTTGGGGCTGGATTTCTGACACTCCTTCCTCCCAGTGAGAGCCCACAGATATCTCTGGTGAAACATCATTATGAAGAGCATCATTCACTTTGGTTTTTTTAAAATTATGTTTATTGAGGTAAAGGTGATTTGTAACACTGCAAATGTTTTAGGGGCACAGGTTCACACCTCTTCAGATGTTTGTTACCACCACCAAGGCACCCTTAATCCTCCACCAAAGTGCATTGGGTCCCTCCCCCTTAATTCCCCACCTTGATGCTCACTCTCTGGCAACTTCAGTTCTATAGTTAGATGCCAAGGGTTTGTTCTGGTTTGGTTTTGTGAAGAACTCCATTTTGAAAAACTGCCTTATTAAGCTGTTTCCTGGTGACATAGACTGCTCAAAGAAATTTACTTTGTTATGCTCTTGACAATGAATGTCTTACCAGAAAAACTCTTCACAGCTGCAGGAAACAGCCTGAGACTGACTCATTTCCCAGTATGAGCCATAATCTGCTTTAAGAAGAGGATGATAAGGTTTTTTGAGTGGTTGTTTCTTAAAAATATCTGGAAATGGACATTTTAGAAGATAAAAAGCTGTTGGGTTTCCTCCCTCACATTCTTCTCTTGGCTTTACTAGGTAATCTTGGCTATAAAAACCTATCTTTCTTTTGGGACTTAATATAACCATTTAATTTTGACTGAAAAAAAGTCATAGGACATAAATAGAGTTCTTCACCTGAATTAGACTGCAGGCACACCTCAGAGATATGACTGAGTCAGTTCCAGGCCTCCACAATAAAGCAAATATAAAGCAAATCACAGGTTTTTTTTTGTTTCCCAATGCATATAAAATTTATTTTTATACCATATGGAGTCTATTAAGTGTGCAGTAGAATTATGTCTTTAAAAAGTACATAAATTCATGAAAAAAGACTTCATTGATAAAAAGTGCCAGCCATCATTTGAGTCTCAGCTAGCCGTAATCCTTCTGTTGCCCTAAAAAATGCAGTATCTATGTCACACCATAAAGTGAGGGTAAAATGTTCCTCATCACAGAAGCTCAGCAGAATACCTCAGCTCCTCATTTATGTTACTCTACAAACAAAAAGTCTCTCTGGAAATGAGCTTTTTTGTCTGTCTTGAAGATGAACTGTGTTCAGCCAGGCAATTGTGAGGTACTTTTATTCAACATTTATCAAGCATGTGTGGCAGGCCCTGTGTTGGAGTTACACAGAGGACCGTGGCCATCCCTGTCCTCAAAAGGTTAATGGGCCATGGAGCGTTGGCAGGCAGACGATGCAGCAGACAAACCTTAAGCCACTTGTACCTGACATGTTTTTAGAGAATTCTTCCAATAAAGGTGTGAAGTGAGTCCTAACAACTGAGTGAAGTGTTTGTTCATTTGTTCATTAGTCTTCCCAAGACTGTGTGTTATTGGTAGAACAAAATAGAGAACCTAGAACTGTTACCAAATGTGGGCCCACTACCCGAAGGCAACAAAGCCCAAAACCATGCCACGAGCATTTGAAAAAAGAACCAGTTTAATATGAGGTCACGTAGCAGGAGACTGGAGGTCAGACTCTCAACTCAGTCTCCCCAAGGATGGGACTTTGGGCGGTTTTAATGGGGTTAAGGAACATAGAAAATGCAAGTCTGCAGTAGATCTGAAGGGTTGCTTTCTGCTCAGTCATGGTCTAACTCAATTTGGATCCAGACCTGCAACAGACTGAGAGTCCCTTCTTACTGAAAGCTATCCATCTAACCATGAGTCTGGCGTCTTTGTTTGGTCTTCCGTGGGTATTTCTCGGTCCTGATGAGATATCACCTCAAGGATAGTGAACACTTTTCTGGGCCTGTGCTCTGAAACACAACCTGTTAATTTATGAGATCCCCCCTCCCCATTGTCTAGGACAGGTAGGGGTATTTTTGCCCTATTGTTGCAAACCCACCCTGTTGTTCTTACAAGATAAACAGAAATAGCAAATGACTATCATGGCCACCAGTGTTTCAGAAATAAACCCACACAGAGATGACTGATATTTTACAAAGGTACAAAAACAATTCAATGGGAGGAGGTGATGTTTTCAACAAACGGGACCAGAGCCAATGGAGGATATCCACAGACAAAAAGAGAAAAAAAAAACCTTTTACCAAAAGTAATTCAAAATAGGCTATAAACCATATGAAAAACATAAAACTTTCAACTTTGTATTGTATAAAATCTTCGTGATTTTTGTGATGGGTTAGGCAAAGAGTTTTTAGATAGGATACCAAAGAAGATGAAGTTTTTAAAATTGATTTAATCAAAATTGAAATTGTGACAAATACTGCTAAGAGAAAAAGACTATATACTGGGAGAGTGTATTTGAAAATCACATACCTGACAAACACCACTTATTTCTAGACTATATAAAGAACTCCCAAATCTCCCAAATTTCTTTGTGTCTCAAGAAAAACAATCCATTAAAAAAAAAATCTTGAACATTTTACCAAAAGGCAATATAGCTAGCAAGTACATTAAAAGGTGCTCACCATCAACAAGGAAGAAATGGCCTATAGAATAAGTGGAATTGAACTGAGATTCCAGTTGGAAAAAGAATCAAATTAGCCCCATAACTCAGGCCACTCCCCAAAATAAAATTTTAATTGGCTAATTGCTCATTGAACTAACGGTGACGGCTAGGATCATTGACTTCATTCCCTGCTAAATATTTAGGAGACCACTTACTGAATTATGGTACAGTCTTACTGTCAATGAATAGAATTCTCCCAAACACCCAAACTAATTAGTCACTGTGCCTTCTAAGGGAGGTGGCATCATTCATCATGGTGGGACAGTTAGTATTGTCCCCTTTCACCTACACAAGGGACAAGAAAGGGCACGGTCCCCGCTGCTCTTCTGGAGTGCTAAAGGGTGAGGCCCAATATAGGTAGATGATCACGTGTCCAACAGAATCCTTTACCATGCCTTGGACAGCCAGGGAGTAATCAGCCGAAATTCTGTTTCTGCACTTGTAACAAGAGGAATTCTGCAGGAGAAGTTTCCTAAGGAACAGAGGACCCTGCAACACAAAATGAGGCTGTGGCTTGGGAAGGAGGAAGCTGGGAAGAGTTCGTGGCAAGGGTGGGCCAAATGATTTCCAAAAACAAGGGCTCTGAGAGCTGAGAGTCAGTGTGAAGCTGTTGGTAACTGTGGTGTGGGCACCCCTCTGTCAACCAATCCTTCTGTGAAGACCTCAGGCCTGAATATCCGAGAGGGCTGTTCTGGAGCAAATAGCAGTAGAAAGGAAAAACTTCCCTATTCCTGGTATTTCCTTTCATGGAGCAGGAGATGCATTTGACTAGCACATGGGCCTCTCTCTCTGCCCCCCAGTTTGTCCCCCATCATTTGTTGGAAAGTGTTACTGGACCGACATGGTTCAACCCCTGGCTCCCTCGCTTATCTTTGAGATCGAGCCAGACAGAGGTCCGGGATGCACACCATTAAGTACGGTCTCCGTGGCCCTCTGTCTCACAGTTGTGTCTGCTGCTCGGTTTCCTTGAGGAAGCTCAATACTCTGCCCTGGGGCACATTCTCTTTCCATCTTGTCTTATCTTCAGTTGCTTCTGGTGTCAGGCAGGGCTCCATGTGTAAAGTAATAACCCCAAAGGTTGCCCAAGTGTGGAACTACTTTGAATTGAGCACAGGCCGTCTTGTCCGTAACTGCCATGCTGAGACCGCTGGGTGAGTACTGAGTGCAGTGCGAGTCAGCAGCTCCCTGCTCTCCCCTTGTCGGTGACTACAAAAGAACATCAACTGCCTGATTTCTCCTTCAACTAGGAAAGTAATGATTGTTACAAAAGACCCTGCACTGCAGCTTTGTGTCTGAAGACTCTTGTCAACCAATCATAAAGGGACAAATGAACGTAAGAACCAATCCAAACATTTGAAGGCAAGTGGTTCAAGCTCAGACCACTTCCCTGCTTGACCTTTTCAAATTTCCTTCCTCCCCGTCCTAGCACACACCCTAGGACTGCCCAGGATCACCATCCCTATTCTCAGATAAATGTTTTCTCAATTATATTACAACCTGATTTTCCTCAGTTGACTCAAGGAAAACAGAGTAGGCTCCTTGTGAGAATGTTCCAGAACACAGAGTTGAGGAAAGCTCCCTTCTCTTTGATTGGCTTTGTCTGACTCTTGTTCTAACTCTTCCACTTTGTCACCAGTTTCCTGGCAGCCCTTCCCAGAGCCTTCTCTCTGAGGCCTTTAGAACTTTCCAGCAGTCTCTGGAGCTGAGCAGCAATCCCAGCCAAGTGGGCCAGAGCTGGAGCCAGGGCCAGGGCTGACAGGGTGATGTCTAAGGGAACAGTGCAGTCTTCCCCTGAGATATCCCCCCAGATACATGTTGCTTTGGTTTTAAAGGGCAGAAGGGATTTTTGTTTGCTTTTTTTTTGGCTAGAAAAAAAAGAGATGAATTGCTTTTGACCAAAAAAGTCAGTCAGTCATGGAAGATGGTTGACTCCAGCCCAAATAAAGATTATGGGAAACACTTCACTCTGAGCAAGCATAAAACCTTTCCCAGTAACTCTAGCCAACCCCAATTACTTACCCCTCACTCTGGCACTCCGCCCTTAAGCAGTGCAAGGCTTGGACTCATGGACCTCTTGGATCATCAAACTCACTCACCTTTACCTACCTACACTGTTTTTTACACAGGCCCCAAAGGCAACAACTCTTACCCACAAGGGAAGCAGTAACCAAACCCAGGCCAGAACCCCAACTTCCTGGGTCACGAGTCTGTACCTTCCCATAGTTCCAGATTCATTTTTGTAGCTCTAGGCATCACCTCCCTTGAAGGGCACAAATTCCCTGATGACAGAGAGCTGGTGTTTTGTGGAGAGAAAGGGCCGATATTTGGAAAGAACCTACTGTATTCCCACATTGGGCTAGGCCATTCTAGACCACTTTGGGCTGTCTTCCCACGCCCCAGCAGGTCTTCTTGTTGGAGGGTATTGTTACAGACTGAATTGTGTACCACAGAAAATTCCTGGTAAGGTTCCCACCCCCACACCTCAGAATGTGCCTATACTTATGGAGTCTTTAAAGAGGTATTTAAGTTAAAATGAGGTCCTGAGGGTGGGTTCTGATCCAATCTGACTGGCGTCCTTTGTAAGAAAAGGAGATTAGGACACAGGTGTACACTGAGGGAAGACAAAAGAAGTGAAGCAGCTGCAAGTCAGTGAAACTCCGATTCACTCAGTAACATCCAGACACAGTTTGGACCTCACATACTCCACGGGTTCCCCTAACTCTTCCCAGATGTGTGATGCTCACGTAACCTACGGGCAGGGCAGCTCCTTTAGCAAAACCCCACACTGTCCAGAAAGGAAGATCGAACACTGAGTCTCTCTTACTTCCTTCCAGCCTCCCCCGCCCCACCTCCAATTGAACCTTGAGGTTTTGCCCTGTTTTTGCAAAAATAAAAACATGTATGTTTTTATTGCATCTTCCCCCTAATTATAAAATATACACTCACAAAATTTTTGTTGAACACATATGTTCTGTACCCACCAAACCTCCCTCTCCCCATAACAAACCACTGTCTGTGGGGACACGTTTGTGTGACCAGCCAGCAGGTTCCATGCCCCATGGGGTCCAGCTGGGACGCACTTCAGGTCACCCTATTCTGATGAGCCACACACACGTGCTGTAGGACCCCTGTCTCTCCTGTCCTCCAGTTACTTTGTGGGGCTCCCCAGAGTGCTCACACACATACAGGCTGCCCCCCCCAAGACCCATGGAGCAGCTGCCCTCTTTCTTCTCCAGCTCTGGTTCCCCCAGGATAATGTCCAGAGGAGCCCCAGAGTTCCAGAAGGCGCCTCCCTTCTCACAGGTTGACGGGTGCAAATTCTCATCTGTCTGGACCCCCTCGGCTGGGCCCCTCTGGCATGACTGTTGGACAGTCTCCATCGCCCCCAGCCTTCTGTCAAAAGAGCCTGACAGAATTATGAAGATTGGAGGGTGGCAAAGAAAGGTTTTTAACAGATTCTTCTAAGTCTGTCTCCTAAGAGGTAACAAAGAGGTGTCTGGGAGTCTTTTTCTCATCTGCGTGAAGCAGCCCTGAGAAAATAATGTTTCGGGATGATTTCAGTGGTTCCTGATGTACCTGTTCAAATGGAAGTCGGTCAGTGTCTCTCCTTTTCTCTCCCTCTCTCATACTGACATCCAGTTGTAATGCAGTCTCTGCAGTTAATTCAGGCTATAAGTTTCCATTCTGTGTATCCATCCATCTACCCACACACCCACCCACCCACCCATCTATTACTATCTCTTCTCTTCTCGCACATACCTTCTCTTCAATTTAGTTAGCCCCAAATCTTTAGATCACTAACCACCACGTCCTCTTAAGAAACAATTCCCCGGAAGCACCTTCTGTCAGTCTAGGAAGTTCAAATGTGACCTTTGACCTCTCAAGCCCCAACTGGAACTTCTCAATATCTCCTCTTGAAGTTGTCATTTAAGAGATAAAATCCAAATAAAATCTATACCTCCCTTTATGATTTGTCAGGACTGAAAAAAGTTAAATCACTTCTCTTTCTACCATCCACATCCCAAACAATTCTGGGAGGAAGCAAAATACCTTTTGGCAGGGACCCATACAAAAGGGTCAGAAAGAGTCAGACAATTCTGAGAGGAACAGAACAAAATCAAAACCAAAATCAACACAACCATCGTTAACTTCCCTACGTGTCTCTCACCCACATCTATTTCAATCAGTCCAGGCCAGTGCAGCTTGGGTTAGAAAGAAACTTTCTCTCTGCAATATCAACTTTCTTTGGGGCGAGTAACTAACTTTTTGGGTTGTCTTCAAATATCAACTTTCTCTCCAGCTCTGGATCCCCCAGGATAATGTCCAGAGGAGCCTCAGAGTTTCAGAAGGTGCCTCCCTTCTTGCAGGTTGACGGGTACAAAAGAGAAAGTTGATATTTGAAGGCAACCCAAAACATTAGTTACTCGCCCCAAACGGATACCTTTTGCCAGACTGCTGAAGACAGGAGGCTGTACCTATGTACACCCAGGATTAATAGCTCTCAGAGGCATTTGTGTTTTCCTGTTTATGGTCATAACAGAATACCGCCTCTGTATTTATCAGGTGCTGTAGCCTTCCTTTGGACTTAAATAGCAACTAAATAAAAGTCAGTTTTGCTAGTAGGGCCCCCTTTTCACATTGTCCTCAGCAGAGTTTAAAAGAAGCTGGGCAATGAACAAGCACTTTTCCTTGGTCAGCATTACATGTCATACTTTAAGTAGCTGGGGGAACTTAAAATAATTGCAGAGGCAACTGTAACAGGGGGGATCCCCAGGAGAAAGGGTGTGTCCCAGGCTCCCTGACCCACCCAAGTTAGGGTGGAACTGAGCAGGATATAAGTAGCTTGAGAGACAAGACACACACACAGAGGACACACACAGAAGAGACACAGAACAGAACACAGAAAACAGGAGGCGACGGAAGCAGGATGGAGGCCAGAAGAGGCCCAAGGAGCAGAGAGACTTGTAAAGAAGCTGCACTGGCCTGGACTGATTGAAATAGACGTGGGTGAGAGACCCGTGGGGAAGTTAACGATGGCTGTGTTGATTTTGGTTTTGATTTTGTTCTGTTCCTCTCAGAATTGTCTGACTCTTTCTGACCCTTTTGTATGGGTCCCTACCGAAAGGTATTTTGGTTCCTCCCAGAATTGTCTGGCTGTTTCTGACCCTTATGTGTGGGTCCCTGCCAAAAGCTGTTCTAGACTTGTGGCAGGCTTTCGGGACTTGCTTTGGGCCAATCCCGTTTGGGTAGACTTGTACCCACGAGGAGTTGGATGCCATTGAGTGCTTGACTTAGAAAATACATTCTTTTTCTTCTCTGTCTTTTCTAATTGTATTAAAGTTTCTTTCCACAAAAGGTCCTATATGTTTTGTATTGATGCGGCGGATGGCAGAACCCATTTAGAACAGGGCAGTTTTGGGGGTTTTGGGGGTACCCCTCCCCTGCCCTGTAACACAACTACAGCTAAGCAAAGAGAGGGGGTTTTAGAGACCAAGCCTTCCTCTCTGTTCTTGCAGAATGAGTGGCGTTTGCCCCTCGGCCACATAGCCAGAGGTCACGGTCCTTGCCAGCCTCCCTTTCTTGACGCAGCTGACCCCACTCCGCTGAGTTTGAAGTTTTGGACATTGCTAAGGAAGAGAAACACGTTAGCTTTACAATGTAGCTTTCAGGGAACTCACAAGCGTCTTTACAGTTTGGGGGTCTTTCTATCCCAAGACATCTGCCGATGTGGATGGTAGGAAGAGACGTTCCTCTCTTCGGAGAGGCTGAGGACTGCGGTGAGGCTGCTGCGGGCGTTGGCAAGTGGGACCGGCCTGGCCTCCCCTGTCTGTCCTGTACTCTCCGCTGGTCCACTCGGACAGCAAGTGAGCATCTACCACGCGCGCCTATCTCCCTGAGGCGCGGCAGAGGCACCTTTGGGGTCTCCCCAGCAGGGTGGTGGGGAGGCCTGGAGGTCCAAGGGGGCATCCCCTAGAACACTACGTAGATGGTGCCACAACCACCACCACCACCAGAGCTGTACACGGACAGCCGTGAATGAGGGTACAAAGGCAGGAGGGAGCCAGAACCTTTCACTGGGTGGGACCCCCACTCCCACCTGCTTTTGCTTCCCAGTGGATGAATGACAGGTAGGCGGAGGCGGTGGGGCTTCCAGTGGCAGGATCATCTGTCCAGGGTTAATTCAGGCTGCGCATTTACATGCCTGTTCCCAACTTGCCCCCTGGGGGCCCTCCCTCCCCACCCCGGAATTCCCAGGATTCTTTATTAAAATACTTTCCCCCACGGACTTCCCTTCCAGCTGTTTTTATCTCTGACAGCCGGCTGGCCTCTGCCTCTCCTGGGCTGGACAAGATCATCCTCAAGTCACTTTCCACTATCAGGGAGGCTGGCTGAGGGGAGAGGAAAGGCGAGAACCCCGCCCTGCCGTCCCTCAGTATCACACAAGAAATTACTCCGCTGAGGAGGGCCCTTTGCCTGCCTGTGTTGGCTGCTTCTGCCTTTTGGGGGTGATAATCCGGAAGGCAGGCAGGCTGTCTGCAAAGCCTGAAATGTCCCTAGTATTGCTTTCTCGGGCACCACAACTTCCGAATTACCCAATATTTGTAGGCTGCTTCATAAAAATCCATTTTCCAGGAGAAGGTGAAAAAAATTGGAAATAATTGATCAAATAGAAATTTTTAAAACAGCATTTTGAAAAGAAAATAATAAATCCCTATGAAAACAAATTCCTCTGTTACTTTAAGCAGTTCCTCACAGCGGTACCCTGCCTACCCCTAGACAGTCCAGCTCAAGGACAGGCTCCTCGGTTCTCTGGAATATGGGGCAGAGAGCCCAGCTCTCCTACTCGTTCTTCTTGTGTGTTCATTCCACAAGTGAACCCTAATAAAGCTCAGAGTTCAAGGGGCTCAGATATCCCAAAGAAGTTGCACATTCCAGTTTCACTCATCATACGTGTGCAAAGATTCCACTAAATGTTCCAAACCACATTGTTTATGATACAAAAAGTCTGGACGTAACCTCATACTAATGCCAGGAGTTTGGTTAAATGAACTTGTCAATAGTCTGAAATCTTATATAGTTATTAAAACAATTGTAAAAGCAGATTTGTTGTCATGGATGAGAGTCATGAACAGCATTCAAAATATAACAACATTACTATGTATTATTATAGCTATCATTTTACATTATACTATCATTTTATACTATACCATTTTATCCCTATACTAAAATGCATAGGGAATAATGTGGCAAGATAAATACTAAAATATTAATAGTATTTATGGATGTTTGGATTACAGTGATTTTTCTTGCTTCATCTTGGTGATGTGCACATTTTAATTTTTCTACAGTAAATGTATAGTTCTTGTGTAAAGTAGCAATGGACTGAAGATTTGGGTCCCCCACCTCCCCTCCAAAATTTAATGTGTTGAAATCCTAACCTCCCATGTGATGGCATTAGAGGCAAGGCCACTGGGGATGACTAGGTCAGGAGGGTGCTGCCCTCATGAATGGGATTAGTGTCCTTATCAAAAGGACCCTAGAGAGCAATCCCTTCTCCCCACCACATGCGAATCCAATAAAACAGTTATCAGCAACCTGTAAAGGGCCTCACTATACCCCAACCACTCTGGCACCTACTCTTAGACTTCCAGCTGCCAGAACCAGGAGAAATAAGTCTGTTGTCCATAAGCCATCAAGATATGGTGTTTTGTTATTGCAACTCAAACGGACTGAGACATACTTTTTAAAGTTTTGAAATTATTTCTTCAGGAAGCTCCACCTGGTTAAACAACAACTGTGTGTTTACACTTAAGGTGAGTATATTTATACTATGAAAGGACAGCCTTCCACCTATTTTATTATTAACTTGCTATATGTGATAAACTCCATTTTCCTCTTGGAAGAAAGCAATAAACATATTTCATAAGCTTTGTGTCCACCACCAGCATATTGAACGAGTGTTAATCATTAACAGCACGCACTGCTTTCATGGTTATTGTGTTGGGGGGTTCCCCAGAAACCTGATGTAGTCCTGCTCAAACATACATCATAATTAGTGTCCTCTTCACTGGACAGGGTAACAAACCACTGGCTGGAGTCATCCCAAACTGTGCATCCTCTGGGCCAGAGTCCCAGAGGCCTTTGCCTTCATTTCTCTTTTGATTTCCAGTCAGATTCCTTGAGCTGCTCTCCCAGCCCCCCATGTCTCTCCCTTCCCCCATTCCACACCCCCCTGCCTGACTCTCAGCAGAGGGCCTGGAAGCCTCAACCCTGGAGCCCAGCAGTTTTCAGACTCCACTGGCTGAGGACACAGTTGCTCCAAAGATAGCTTAGGCTGTGGCACAAAAGGCAGGGGACATCATGCCGGCCTCCCTGGGATAGTGAGGTCTGTCCCCCCCCTTTTTTCTCCCTTGTCCCCTGGTTTGGACAACACATTTTGTAGTCTCAATGACCGTGACAACTGAAGATGGACGTTGTTCTGGCTGGAGAATCACCCCTGCCCTGCGTCTTGGCCGAAGTGGAATCTTCCCCACTTCAGTGACAAAAACAGTTTCTTTTTCCTGTGAGAATTCTGAATCTGAGACTCCTGACTTGGAATCTCATCCAGGGAGCCTTAGACTGGACGCTCTGCTCTATTTTAAATGTGCTTTGACCTGCCCACCGCCCCCCCTCACCCAGCCCAGAGAGTCCCTTTCAACTGCTCATTTCAGAGCCAGAAGAAATCAGTGTGAATAAGGATTTGCAGAGAAAAACAAAATCAGGATTAAACCCAAGTCTCTTCCTGCACTGACTGTGCCACCCGGGCGCGTCAGAGCCATCAGGACTAGGTTCTCCCAGGTTTTCCTTCAGAGGGGAGAGAGACAACAGCGTTGCCTTGGAAACTGCCCAGCAGCTGGGCTGGCTCCGTGGGATTTGCTTGTCCTCTCTGTGGCTGACCTCCTACCCTGGCTAATTGAAGTTCAGATCAGTGATGACTTTTGCTGAGGGAATCCAGGAATAGGGGAGAGAAAACAGGAGAAAAGGAGCAAAAGCGAAATGACAACATGCCATTTGAAAGCAACTCAAGCCAGACCAAAACCATCATTCTTAAGGATTAATGTATTTCAAAGACAAATGCTCCTTTTCAAGAATGATTTTATTGAGGTAACATTGGTTTACAACACTGTATGATTTGCGGGTACAGGTTCACAACTCCTCAGAAGTATGTCACCACAGCCCACCCACCACCAAAGCCCCCCTGGTGTTTGTAACCTCACCCCTATGCTCCCCATGAACCCCCCCCCCGCCCTGCCCTCCCCTCCAGGGGCCTCAGTTCTACAGTCAGACTTCTAGGGTTTGTTGTGGTTTAGTTTAGTCTATTCCTTGGCTTTGTTTCTTCATATCCCACACAGGAGTGAGATCATCTGGTATTTTAAGATTCACATTCTTGGTGAAACGTTAGTGACCAGAGAGGCTGTTAAATGAAGTGCTCCTGCGCTCACGTGTTGTTTCTATCTTGAATTCCACTAGCTGATTCAAGAGCGTCATCCCCAAGAGCCACCTGCCGGCCATCCCTGGCGGTTCGTTAAGCCACAGCAGCACATTCGGGGCCCTCCGGCTGGAGGCTCTGGGGGTCTATGTTCTCCAAATGGCGCAGTGTTGGGAAGGCCATTGAGTCACCGTGATTGAATGAGCCCTGATTGATCGCTATTGATCGGGTTGCCCATTTCAAATCAATGCTTTGTTAAAACAAGACTTTTTGACTGCTTTTACTAGATGAATTAAAGATCACTCTAGGCCAGCGCCCCCTTATATAAACAAGGAAGGTGAGGCTGGGAGATGGGGAGCTAAGTAGGGGTGTGGGTTGCTTGGCTAGTGAGAGGCACGTGGAACCCAGACCCCAAGGCTCTGGGCTTCCAAGTCTGGTCCACCTTACACAGCTCTACCTCGCAAAGTTTTGTTTTTTTTTAAGTCAGTGAATGGAAATCAGACTTAAAATGGAGCTGACCTGCCCTTCACTCCAGCAAAGCTGATTTCCGTTTACTTCTTTACAAGCACCAAGTCCTTGCCTGTCTCAAACTATGCACACCTGTCCTCTCCTAAGTGAGGCCCTTCCTGCATGTGTTTGCCCCAAGCCAGCCTTGGCTTCCTTCCTACCTATCCCTCAGGCCCTCAGGATAGACAGATGGGTGTGTGTATAATGGATGGATGGATGGATGGATGGATGGATGGATGGATGGATGGATGGATGGATGGAAATAGAACTCTCTGAAATTACTTTAAGGTTTAGAAAATGTTTTAACCCAAATAGAATGGCTTTGAGGGTCATCCCATAACAAGATAGTACCGTTTCATCGCCTTTCCAAAGGAATAAACGGCATTAATACATGGGGGGACTCCTGGGAAATCTCGTGAGTCAGCACATTGGCAAGGTGATGAGAAAGGGGTGTCTTCGGGACCCTCTTGGCAATTGCACCGCACTCAGGACTCAAAGGCGTTGAGGGAGGAAGCTTAGTTACGGAGCTGAGGCAGGGAAGGGTAAGAAATGACTTGGGAGAGGCAAGCCATCACCCTCCAATGTGGAAGTCAAATCTGGGGGGCGGGGGTTGCTGATGCTCGTGGCGGAGTAGGATGGACAATCCAGGAAGGAATCCCGATTACCCAGGCTGCTGGCCATCCGTGGCGGCCCGGCGGGGAGGCCTCGACCGTTGTTTTACTTGCTTTACTGTGAGACCCGAGCGGATAGACTCCAGGTGAGGGGGCCGCAGGTGGGAGGCTGGGGGTCGCCCGCGAGCGCCGGCTGCCGAGAGGCTTCCGCGGTGAAACGCGGCCCCTGCTGGTGGGATTAGGCACAAGACTCCGACGCTGCCGGGAGGCGCCCGGACCTGGCGTTCCAGGGCGTCGGAGGAGGCAAGGAAACCGGGCCGCGGCGTCCCCAGACGCGAGTCTCCTGACGACACAGGTGAGCAGAGGAAGGGTGTGTTATCCGCTGTCGTCTGACCGGCGCGTCTTAAAGTCGAACCAGCCTGGGCAGGGTCCGGGACCCACCACAGGGCAGGAGCCGCTGGCGCTGATGCTCTCCCCCGAGCGGGCAGGGGCTCCCGGGAGGGCGGCCCTCTGCCAGGCCCAGGCTGCGCCCTCCGAAGAGGGCCCACTGTGTCGGGTGGCACAGGACGCGCCTGTGGATTTGCACGGCGGTCGCAGCCAGGTTTTCTGGGCCGGTTCACCGGACCCTGCAGCGGGCCGCTGCCTTCCAGGTGCCCCTCGTGCCTCGCCTGTCGGAAGTTGGCTTAGGGCGTTTCGCAGCAGCTTCCCACCCACACCCACAGCGCGCTTGAAACCCACGGAAATGCTGCGTCTCAGCTGGCAGAGTGGCATTTACACCCAGACCCCCCTCCATTCCAAGAATTCATTGAATTTGGTTAAGAAAAAAATTTTGATATAAAGTATTTTTAACTTGGTGTGGGAGGAGGAAGATGGAATAGATAAGACAGCAGAATGATCACAGGTGGGTAATTATACATGTAGATGAGTTCAGCTTGGTAATTTTCCCTTGAGTCCCTATTTACACGGTGTAGATGTTATTCTAACCCCACACCACCACTGCATTTGGAGTAGTTTCTTTTTATTCTTATATGGCAATTCTAAAATATTAAAAGCAGTTTCGAACACTTCCAGATAATTATTTTTCTGGTTTTGCTTTGGTTTTTTTTTGTTTTGTTTTGTTTTCAGATATGTCCATTTATCATCCTGACTATACAAAGTAGATAGGGGATTGAAACTTGCTCTCTTCACTTAACAAGGGCTAATTACCTCCAGTCTACAACCCCTCCCCCTAATGTTGGACCCTGGGGGGGTAAAACATCCTAGTCTTGCAGGATTCCCACAAAACTTTAATATGAAGTCAAAATAATGAGTGAGAAGAACCTCCTGAAGTGATTTAGGAAAGATAAAGTACAAGTAATGACTTTTTTTAAAAAAATTTATTTATTTATGCATACAAGCTGGGGCACAGGCCAGAGGTGTGGGGCAGTGAGAGGGTTCACCAGAGAGAGTGGAGAGCAGAACAGGCAGATCAGAAATACACTGCTGAGGGGAGCAGCGGGCGAGGCAGGAGAGGTCTGCAGCACCATGTGGGATTCTCCCTGGCTGGGCGTCGAACTCGCATCACTGCTGCCCACAGCTCCACAGTGCAGCGCTCAACCTCTGCACCACCAGGGAGGCCCTGAGTAATGACTTTTGATGGAGAAATCAGGAAGGACTTCCTGGAGGAAGTGGCGCTCAAATAGGACCTTAAAGGATAAGTAAGACCTGCATACATAGAAAAAGGGGCAGGTGTGAGATGCAAAGAATGTTCTGGTTGATAAAAAAAAAAAAAAGCTCAGAGTGGCAGATAGGAAAATTGGGGGGTAGCCCTGGAGAGCCCTGTGGGCTGTATTCTGTGTGCCATAGGGTAATGCTGAATATGGAGTCCTCTGACAATAGTGTGATCGCTGTGTCAGGGGTTAGGTCAGCGTGAAGACCAAATGGACAGTTCAGGCAAGATGTAAAGTCTAAGGGGGAAATGGGAGGAGATAGAGGCTGTGAGATCACAGGAAAAACGTATTGACCTCTGCCCCCGGTTCCTGGCACAGGGCTCCTAAACCTGATGATACCTGCATGACAGGAGTGTCTCTGTGCTAATGAGGTGACGTGGGTGGGCTCCTGGATGAGGACTAGTCATCACAAAGAACAAGCCTTGATAAGAAGCATGGGATTTTCAGCCCCACACCCCCCTTCTCCAGAGAGGTCAGAGGGGCTTGAATGAAGCTAATGTTTGGTCACAGCCATGAGGAGGCCCCCATAAAAACCCAGTAGCATGATGGTTTGGGGAGAGCTTCCAGGTGGGTGAAAACATCCACACACCATGCGGCACCCCAACTTCACAAGGACTTAAGCTCCTGCACTTGACTCTCCCAGAACTAGGTACCCTTCATCTGTATCCTTCCTCGTAGCATTTTATAAAAAACTGGTGGGCACATTGCTGTAGCGAATTAATGGAACCCAAGGGGGTGGGATAGGGTGGTTCCCATGGGAACACTGGGAGAACGCTATCTGTTGGTCAGCAGCAAAGGTGACAACCTGAACTTGCCACCAGGTTGAAAGTGGATGGGGTAGGGTGGGGGCAGTCACGTGAGCCTGTAACCCATGGGATCTGACGTTCTCTCCAGGCATGTGCTGAACTGAGTTAGTGCAGGAGCCCCAGCTGGTGTCTCAGAGTTGCTTGGTTGTGGGGGGAACCTCCAGATTTGACCATAGTATCACAGTGAAATGAGAATAAAGGGGACACGCCGGGAAGAAACAGGTGGAAGACCTGGGTTTCCCTACACACAGGACGAGCGGTGCTTTTCCTTCACAGAGGGAGGGAAGTGGATGTGTCAGCTGGGAAATTTATGAACATGACAAGATTTTGCTCAACAGAATTCACATCCTCCCACTGTCCTTGCGATCATCTAGGGAGGTCGTTCCAGCATCACTTTCTACACCTTCTCCGTGAAGAAGTGAGGGGTGGCTGAAGAACAATCTAGGGGTAGAATGCAAGGCCCTGATGGGTGTTTCTGCTTCAGGACACTTCTCCTGGCTTACACAGGCAGTCTCACCAGAAACACCAGGTCTTGCTTTTTCAGTCCTAAGAAATAGAAACAAGAACTTGTTCCTCAAGACAGACTTCAGTATCTGGATCTACAGACAACTGGATAACAAAGAAACCCAGTCCTCTGATGAGACTCAGTGCAAAGCCAGCAAGATCAGGTCACCAGCTTCATGGCAACAGGCGCTTCATGGCAACAGGCGACCCCGGGAGAGGTTTGCCTGGAGCAGGAAAGGCACCCCCTGCTCTGTAAACACCACAGAACAGGGTGCAGGGGAGACCAAGCAGTTCTCTCAGCATTGCAAGGCCACCCCAAGTGACATCAGAGACCAAGATGTGGACTGTGACTTAGGCACAAGATTGTTCCCTGGAATGACTGTCAGATGCTTCAGTGGAGACAATACCAGTGGGCCTGAGCAGTTTCCACCCGCGCCAGGTTTGGTTATTAACAGTCATGTGGGACTAAGCCTGTAACCGTGGGACCCTAACCGGAAACTCAGCTCTGGGGTTGGCCGAGGGAAGGAAATGTCAGGCCCACGCTGAAGTGGCCACGAAGCCACGGAGCTCTTTGTCTCTTAATCCGCAATAGACAATTTCTTTGGACACCAGGTATTAGAAATTACTTTCCAGTGGTGAAACGAAGAGGCTTTACGATAAGCACATTGTCTGGACATCCTGCTGCAGTGTGAACTGTGCAGGAGGAACTAGGGAGGCAAAGCGCCTGCCTCCATGCAGGGTCCTCACACCGGCTGTTGGAGGAACTGCTACCTGTGCGACGAGAAAGTGAGCTGAGTCTTTCTTGTGACCAAAATACCATCCCATCTGTTCTGCAGGACCTTTCACCTGAGGGGCCACAGAAGCCCTTAGAGGACAGACATTGTGACCTCACAAGCCTGTCCCGGTGGCTGCCTGGTGGCCAGCCCATGTCACTACAGTGTGACTACCGGCTTTCATGCCACATTTTACTCGGTAGGGAGTCTGAGGAGACCCAGAGGGCTCACTAATTTTTAATTACCAGAGGCTACTGACAATCTATCAAAAAGAACCCGATAATTGTGAAAGACCAAGTCAGTCTGATTTAGGACCTTCTGCTGTGATGATCTTAAGTATTCCCAGAACTAATCAGGGAATTTCTGAGCAGAAACTAGGGGAGTTACTCATACACACTGGCAACTGTTATGTGACCTCATGTGGACCCAAATCAGAAAGGGGTCTGGGGAAATATGGGGTTCCCTCTGCATTCCTAAGCAGCTTGCCACAGTGCATGTCTGTACAATTCATGGCATCAAGGTTCTGAGCTCAGTTAAGTACCACAATTCCATTTCATAAAAATCAATCTTAAAGCATTTTGTTTTCATCTTTATTCTCGTCCAGATTATAAAAAAATAAAGTCTTACAGAAAAGTGAAAAACAGAAAATTTCCCCAGAATTCCACCCTCAGTGATTACTACCCTGTAAGGTAAGTCTTCTAGACATTTTTAGGTATACAATAGTAAGTAAACAGGATCAACTGGAATTCTCCAATACATACAAGCTATCCTGCTCTTGTGCAAGTTTTAATAGTTCTGATAAATAATTCAATTGACCAGTTTCCCAGAGCTTTATGCATTAGGTTTTAGAGAAGATTCAACCACACAGTAGGTGGAAAAATCTCTAGCATTTTCTTACTATTGACTATTAAATATCACCCAAAGTATTAAAGGTGATACAAAGTTTAAATAATAGGAAATAAAGAATACTGAATTTGACAGGGAGGAAAAAACAGTCCTGAAAACCTATCAAAATAAAAACCTCTACATTGCAATTCCAAGTATCAGAAAATGACTCTGAAATTTGAATTTGGCCAATAATCATCTCTATGCCAGCAAATGGAGCCATGAAAGTAATTCTACATTCTTTTCCTTGGACCAATGTGAGAGAATACAATTTACATGGCCATTTAGAAGTCTTCAGTTCTAAATGAGTGAAATGATAACAAGAACTGGTAGAGACGAAAGAATTTTCCATTGGCTGGGGAGTTCAGGATGGGGAACTTGGAACCGATATTCAGCTTTTGCAAGTGGTGAAGGAGAACTTCGATTCAATCTCCCACAGCTTTGTCTGTAATGCCTTCAAAACATCTTCCATCTATTGAAGTATTTTAAAATATACAATTATGATTAAAATCATACATGATTAAATGACTAAAACCTCCAGTAAGTACTGCTACAAGTTCTGAACACTGTATACTACATATATTCAGTGGCTAATGAAATTACAGGCATAAACTAAATTTCACTTAAATAAGACATAATTCTCTTAGCAGTAGTTCTCGGCCTCTGATGTGTAGCTCTTTTATGTGCTCGTCACTGTCTTGCCTCACTGGCCACGAGAAGATGCCAGCGTTCAAAAAATAAGGCTGTTGCACCAAGAGGATGGAATCAAATGAAATACTGATTGGAGGAAAAGATATACTTTTAGTTCAATAGTTTTAGAATATCTACTGTTTTGATTCTGGCATGAAAAGTCTTCTGTGTCATTTTGATAAAACTTTAGCTTAAGTTGTAATTTGGTTCCCCCCAAAATGACTTTACTAACAACTGAAATGAAATCAGCACTCTCTACTAGGGAAGTGCTAGGATTAAAACAGACGTCATCATGAGGCTTATCTGTGGAGGGGCATTCGTCCACCGACACGAGCTGTTCATACAGAGATATAAAAAGTACAGAACAAAATTACCTGTTTCAGAGATTTTTCTATTTCAACTCTGCTTTCAAGATTAAAAAGCTCTTTCTCTTCTGACACAATTTGCTTTTCAGAGGACCCTAAAATATAACTGAAATACAGCAAAGCACAAAGTTAAAACGTGAAAAGGGAGCAAATATTAAATTTACTGTTAATAACAGTAAATCTAAGTATATTACATGATAGGTTAGTACCAAGTAAGCATAAAAAAACTATTTTTTTTAACAGCGACTTAATCATGTTTTTCTCCTTAACAGCTTTATCCAGCTATTCCTACACATTTCCCAATATTATATTTCATGACTGCTCTTTAGTAACCTGGGTGGCCAAACATGAATACTTATAGTTCAAAGTTCTATTTTAAAGTTTAAGAATCTAGAGGAAGCCACTGCTTTTTTGGCTGTAAATTCCAGGAACCTATGTACCTTCGAATTTGACTTGTAGTAAGTAATCATCTGTAGCGCAGCTCTAGCCGGCCCAGATCTGGGCAACTTCAACAGTTACCTTCCTGTTAGGCTCTGCTGGACTTTCTGGGGTTATGAGATGCTGTGGCTTAGAAAATTCTGATCAGCAGAAAAACTGGCCTGGGAGCAGGAGGAAAACAGGCTCGGCATTTGTAGCCAAATAAAAGGGAAAGATGCTAGTAGTTCTCAAAAGAAAGCTCAATTTCTTTGCATTTCTTTAGAAGTCTCTCATGACATGTCACAATTTCATTATGTCACTTCTTTTGCCAAATAAAAAGTCTTCTCTTGGACACCCTATTGATTGTATTTCTGAGAAATGACTAGGGATGAAAAATTGCAAAGGTAATTAACATCTTGTTTAGGAAAGAACCATGAGATGAGGAGGAAAAGTTTAATGACATTGAGTAATTTATAAAACCATGAGTCCACACTGGAGAGGGTATCCACTTGAAAAACAAGCCAGGTTCTTTGGCATCAAAATCCTGCCCCCCAGGGGCCTCCCTAGTGACGCAACAGGTTAAGTCTCAGCACTATGAAGCTATCTGTAGCCACTGCAGCAGAGTTCGGCGCAGCAGACCATCTGCTGCCTTACCCACTGCTCCCCTCAGCATTGTACTTCAGGAGATCTGCCTGTTCTGCTCCCCATTCTGTCTCTGGTGAATCCTCTTACCTCTCCACACCTCTGGCCTACACCCCAGTTCTTGTATGCATAAATAAATAAATCTTAAAAAAAATAATCCTGCCCCCCCCACCCCAGAGGTAACTTTTACCCTAAATTCACCTGTTCAGGAAAAAACAGCTTCACTACTATGATTTCCCGTGGCAAAATCTTGTTTTCTTTTATACAAACATATTACTTCTCAAAGTTTTATACCAGTCCAACTGGATAAACACTGCACATCTTTCATACTTGTACTCTTCTTTACCTAAATTCTCGTGGAGGGTAGAAGCATGTTTGGGTCTAGCTATTCTCTTCATGTAAAAAACCAGAATAGATCTGGAATCCCTCCAACGGACCTGCATGCTTTAAAGCAATGAACAATACTTCTTACTTTATTCTTTTGTGTAAGAACTATAAAAAGTTTGCAGACTTAAAAATGGTGATCTAAACCTAAGTTTCAAACAAGGTGGCAAAACTGCAGTTATTAAAGAATTAGATGAGAAATTATAATTATTAAAAAAAGAATACTGTTTAAATTATTAAGGAAAAAATCTAAATTAATGGAGTGACAAAATACCTCTAGTAATTGAAGTATAGGCATTCTTTTCTCCTTGAATTGTTCTCCTTTCCTGATAGATAAGGTTTCTCAGATGTCTTTGAAGTTTAAGTCCGGTGAAAAATTACTTGGAAATATATTTTAACAGTGTTGGTTCTGCTCTGAAGTTTTCTTATCAGTTTTTCTGCACACAACTTTCTGAGAAATCAGTTGTGAGGTAACTGTCATTCGTCTATCAAACTTACCTTTCGATGGCTTCAACGCTGAGGCAGAACAAGTCCCTCTTGTAGTCCAGACCCTTGGGGGTGCATCTGTATACGAAGCCAAGTTTGAGGGAGCACCCAGCACAGTACAAAGTTTGCAGAATGCTGCAGGGGAGGACACCAGCCTTAGACACAAGTAGCAACCTCATGTTAACATCCATAGACACTTAAACATTCACATTGTAAAGTCTGTTCTTCAGACCCTTCTAAATGCTATATAAAGGAGGAAAAGATGACAGTCAGATGTTCTTATTAGAAATGTAGCCAGTCATCTCTAGCCCACTCTGCCTGAAGCATCTAGCAAGAAGCAATATATATGTGACAAGGGAGAATACCTAAGTGCTGTTTTTCAAGAATGTAAATGCCTCCATCTGGTATTAAAAGTCTAAATTCTGGAAATAAGACAGAAAGACTCCACATGTCCTTTTAATGTTATATGTCCTGGGATCACTCACATTCTGGGGCGGGGGAGGCACTTTCTCTGTAGCCATCTAGAGAATAAACATCCGAGGCTCGCCGGCATCCCTCTAGCACCGCAGCCAAAGGCTGCCACAGATAACATGGCAGACACTGTGTCCTACAAAAATGTGTTCACAAACACAGGTGCCTGCTTCACACTGGTGGAAGGAGTGGTATTTGCTTATTCCTGAGACTTAGTTAAGGTAACACTGGTCAACAATTTTTTGCAAAAGTCATGTTACTGAAATAAAATTAGTCATTTCCTATCAATTTGTATGTGCTCAACAAGAATATGACAGTCAAATTCTAATATTGGCTCTAGTTTTTTTGTAATCTGCAATAAATTGATGTTTTCATCACAAAATGCATGCCAATAGTAATAGGCCTACGGTTAATACCTGTGAAAAAACAAGTCATAGACTACATCTTAGATTTCTTCGCTTGTCTCATCTACAGCTGCACAGGAATAGAATAGATGGAAGACGGTTTCCATCATGCAAAAGCACAGCCATAAGACTCAGTTTCAAAGAGTCTAGAAATAGTCTCCATTCTTGTGGGTCATGAGTGATTTCTAAGGCATTCATGAGGCCCTCAGTATCGGAACAGAATACCACAGTACTTTCCTTTCTGAAGAAAGGCTCCAACTGCTGGTGGCGCCTTTGATGTAAAGTAATTGTGACATCTTCTTCTAGAAGATTCCATTGTTGGAGTCTTGATCCTAGCAATTCTGCCTTGTTCTTGGACAAGGCCAAATCACGAACCAGGTCATTTAGTTCTTCCTGTGTTAGTCTGTGTGGGGTTGATGATGCACCACAGTGAAAACCTGGATCACTGCATGCTGATGGAACAGGAGAACAGGTCAGCTCACTCTTGTCCTCAGCAGATGAATCAAGAGAATATTCTGCTGGAGGTTCTGGAATAGGAAGTTCCTCACCATGTAGAACTGGTCTCAATGCAGATGGAATGTTTGGGTAGACTATTCTTGACTTCCTTGGCTTCTCGACTTCTGCCAGAAAGAGGAGGAACCAAGCAGAAATAACAGTCTTTTCTGTGCTTGCTTGGCTCTCTCCACACCATGGGGACTGCAAACAGCACTGATGGTCTTTTGCCTTTTCACCACTGTGAAAGCTGTGTTGTACATGTAGCACATATATGCGGGACCCAAGGCTTGTCTTGGTCACCAACCTTGCATCTGAAGTAAAGACGATAAGCCTTCTTCACTTGAGAAGTGATACTTTTCTTCTGGTTGGCAAATGTCACTTCCCCACAAATAGAGCAGAAATTATCCATGCTATTAACACACTTTCGAGGCATGACTGTTCTGTATTGTGCCTAAATGGATAAAATAATAACAGTTCTATGTAACAGTAGCTTAAACTGTCTCGTACAAAGTCTGAAATATTTTCAATGCTCAGCCTTTCCGACAGGGCTTTATAGAGTGCACAGCTGACGTCAGCTTACTTCAGCAGCCGCCTGGCAGTAATATTGCATTGCATCAGAAAATGATGCAATCAACTTGATGTGTGCATGATGGTATTATGCGATGCCATGCAATATTACATCATTCGAGGCTGATTTAGGATGTTGTTACAGTCCTACTGGATAAATTTACATGGTAAAACATAAAATGAATTATATGAAATACCTTCAAAATGAGAGCTAATAAAAAATTTTCAGGGTTATATTCATGTTCAGCACACCAAGATACTACAGATTAGGGCCTTTTTAAGTCAGTAACAATCTCACTGTTGACCAGTGTAAACTGGAGTTCAGACTGATAAGTTAGATGATTTTAGTCTGGAAGAACAAATGCCTCTTGCTCCTAGGGAAGATGATCACAGAGGCAGAGGCCCCACAGGAAGCCTCCTCCCTGAGCCAGCAGTGCCATGTTCTGGCTCCCACCTTAAATCTTTAGCATGTATTTTTTAGAGCTGCTTTTTTAAAAGTTATACTTTGACACCAGCACCATTCTACCAACTATGGACATGTTCCATGTAGGTAATTCACAATTACTTTACTGAATAAGTGTCACTATTTCTCCAGTTAATTGTTCCTTCAGTCCAGCTACTTCTCACTGCAAGCTCTGCATATTTGAAAACCTTGCCCCCCCATGCCAACTTATTCCTTAAATGTTAAATTCTTAAATCTTAGAGTTCACCATCTCCCAAATGCCTTGTCAAAACGACCCAATTTCTCATGCTATAAATCAGTATCTACACTAAACTGACATCCCCAAAACAAGCAACTTAAATCTGGTAATGCTCATAATATACCACCTAAAGAAGCTATTATTTCAAAAGCAATGCAGTTCTTACTGTGAACCACTTGTCACAACTAAAGAGCTATTCCTGCTGTCAGACAGAATGGAGGCACCAAGACTCCAGCATCACCAGTCCCCGCAGACACCCAGACACCTGGAATCACTGCAGCAACATATGGAACAAAGAACAAAGTGGCTCCCGGGCTGATAAATCATAAACTCTCACTGATGACACGATCAACTAGGTCACTCTAGGTCAAGCTTCCATGGGCTTTTATAAGCTTCTATAAGCTTCAGGAGGGAACCCCAGCTATACGACCAACGGAACAGGGGTATCTCCCTGCTCTGCCGTCACTACAAGGTGGCTGTGCCCTCTCAGCAAGACAGTGAAACAGATGCTCAGACACATGTCATCGGCCGAGAAAGGACACTTAGGTAAGGCTAAAATACAGAATACCCTCCTTCATGGGTAAGACTGGGTTATCCTGAACTACCAAAATCAAACTAAACACTACTGTAAAGCACATCCAGTCACACTTCTAGGGGTATCTTGGGGAGCCATAAAGAGGCAGTAACAACTGTTGTTGTACTGTCTGTTTGCAGAGCTGGGGCAAAACTTGCCAGAATTCACCCTTACCATAAAAACGGAAAATATTGAATCCTAGGTGATTTCAGACAAGCAGTGAGCAGGCTTGTAAAAACCTCAACAGATGACTCAGTGACAAGGGGACACAGCACTGCTCCCTTTGTGACATATTTCTAAGCCCACGAGCACCCTGGCTGGCCATCTGCAGAGTGGCTCTGGCAGCAGGAAGTAGGACAGACGGCCCACCAGAAAACTCCTGTGCGTCCTACAGCAATATGGCATTTCCCAAAGCGTGGAGCACATGACCCTGGTGGAATTCAAGATGATGTGAGGTGGCATAAATGGGGAGTTAAAGTGAGACAAGCAGAAGTAACACTGGCTCCGGGAGGGAGAGTCAACCTATCAGTCCTGACAGTCAAATGAAGACAGGCTCCGTGGGTCTGGAGGGACTTTCAGGAGTATCTCACAGTTGCAAGTGTGTTAACAGCACACACCACAGACCCAGAAGCGGCCAGGCAATAGCAACTGAGCTAGAATTTAATAGCAGGTCTTCATTGTGATTATAATTGTAATTATTGTCCCCGTTACTCTCTAGTTAAGGGAAGTGACGGGCTGATGGCAGTAACAAGAAGATTCCTTTTAAAATAAGTGAAAGTCCTGAGTCAATTTAATGAAAAACATTAGGTCTGTGATAGCACACTGGTACAGTGACATGGCAAAAACAGTGAAAGTGACAGCAATATGATTAGGATTGAAATGCAAAGAGCAAGTGACAGGACACAAGGAGAGACACAAGTGTCACCCTAGCCCTTACTAGTGAGTCCCCTCTTCCCTCCAGGACTTACTTTTCACATCTACAAAATGAGAAGTGACTACACTCGGTTTTCCAAAACTTTAATCACTGAATGCCTGTGCCACAATTTTGCCAAGCCATATACTACCTGTACTATCAGAATTTAACTCTCCTTAAATACAGCACTTTTTATAACTGAAATACACTTTATTTGAAAAGGATACTCTAGCAATCCTAAAAATGAAAAACCAGTACTTTCAAATAGCTATTAATACCCATGACTACTTTCCGTTTATTCAAGGAGGACCTGAATTAATTCACGTACAACAGTAAAACACATTTCAGGCAACAATTATGATGAAGCAGAGTTTCCCATGCAGTTTGCTGAGGATGCCACCTGCCAGTGGTGGCAAGGATGCCAGGTGTTGATGCCTTCCGCCCCGGGGCCGCAGCAGGGGCCTGGGCTGCTGGAGTCCCGTGCTGGCTGTTCTGGCCACGTGCAGCCTTGTCATCTACCTTAGTAGCTGCTTGTATGTGTGGTGCCAGCATCTTCTGTGGTGCCAGGACATGACATGACAGAGGTGCATAGTGTTAGTCGAGGCACACTTTTGACTCTGAGAGATTCTGATGCAGATTTTCAATTTTTATTTTGGATGTTCTTCAGCAGCAAGCCCAAAGGCCCAAAGGGAGGGTCAGAATGTGCCAAAAGAAATTTAGCAACTCTTCCATCTCAGTCTCTAAAGCTAAAGGAGACCATCAGTATGCAAGAACGGACACGTTAAAATGACACATTATACTGACCACCGTGGAAGAGTTTTATCCCAAATAATCTTACTGCTAGTGATCCTTTTCAAGATTTTTATTGGAAAAATAAACACCTCCTCTGGCATACACATTCACATACATATAGTCTTACTCACCAACCATTTTCATTTTTACGTTTGGATAGGATCTGTTCCTTATCCACAGAAACATTACAGGAAACACCTAAAAAGAAGTTACAACAATTAACAGGGTCTGTTATAATGCACATGCAGACATTTAAAGAGCTTCAAATTCAACTTTTATCTTAGAACTCAGAAGGCCAGTAAAAAAATGACACACTCACAAAGGTGGTTCGAAACTAAACGTACAGAAAAAGATGGTAGAAAAAGGGTTCTTTCCTGAAAATCACTAATATTATCAAGATGGTAAAACTAGAAGGCAAAATGCAATTGACAATAAACATGGAGCAATTAGAACCTCAAATCATAGACTACAAAGACTGTCTGACAGTACAATGAAATTGGGATCAGAATCAGGGAAGGTGCTAAAAGCCAGTGCAAACATCTCCAGATCTCAAGCACAGAGCTCACTCCTCTCAAGTAACTGAGAGGGTCCCTAGTCAGAAATATTTTACTCAGACTATGATTTGGACAGTGGTCACAACTACAACTGAATCCCAGAAGAATTTAGGTCCAGGACACACACTAAAGGAAGAAATGGAAAATAAAGAAGGAATATAAGACCTTAAATGGGCAAGATAGACTCCTTATTTCACCTCCTAAGAGTCTACCTTAACTCAGCAAAGTCTATCTCCAGCTACTCGGTCGCTCAAATCAGAAACTGGGGGGCGGGGGGGAATCTTTGCTTCTTCATCTCTTCATCCTACTCCCCCACAGCCATACCACTAGTTAAGTCCTGTCAGTTCTAGATCATAACGTTGTTCCAGCTGCAAAAATGGACTCTTACCTGGATAACTGCTCTAGTTCCAAACCAACCTCCTACTTCCATGCTGCTTCTTCAATGCTCTGTCCAAAAAAAAAACTAGGTCCTATCACTCCCCAGTGTAAACATCTCACTCACTGGATAGATCCTGATTCTGACAACAGCCTACAAGGCCCTGAATTTTTTGGCCGCTTGCTTATACCCTAAATCCTATCTTTATTTTGTTCCTTGACTATATTAGCCTTAAGACCTCTGCACCAGCTGTTCCCTGTGCCTGAAAAGCAAAGAGCACAGACCCAGAACTGCAGGTGCAGCCAAGCTGCCTCTCAAGTATGAAGACAAGACAAAGATAATTTCAAGCAAACTTGGTTTTCTTGGGGATGGGGAACCACTGATGACATTTAACCAAACAACTCAGGAGTGAGAAAGTTATTAATATAAAAGGACTTATGAAAAGGAGTCTTGGAACTGAGAAATGAATTCATATTATGTTATAGAAAGGTCAAAGGGTCTAACTATGGCTACAGAACAGTATGTAAATGTTGTAAAAATAATTAAACTAACTCAAACTGGGGCAGAAAGGAATGGAAACTAAGAGTTCATTTCTTTATCTTTCATTGGGGTGTGAGGTTAAATTATTGAAAGCTTAAGTTTTTAAAATTTAACCATTGGTATAAAACAACTAGATAACAGAATAGTGTTTTTATATATAAAACAAACAAAAAGAGCCCCGGTGGCAAAAGATTGAAAAGAAGCTGTAAAAATAGAAAATACAAGTAAAAACGAGACTGAACATCAACTGTATTTTTTCCTTTAAAAAGCTGTTAAATAAGATAACTCACCTACAATAAGAGCTTCTCCTACTGTATCAAAAATCTGTATCAAATAACTCCTAGAGTTGTCAAGTCACAAACTTGCAGTTATAAAATAAGTAAGTCCTGTGAATGTAACGTACAGCATGGTGACTAATTAGTATTACTGTGTTGTATACGTGAATGTTGCTGAGAGTAAATCTTACATTTCGTCACAAGAAAAACGTGTGACTGCGGGTGGTTGTTAACTAGATGTGATGGATGTTAACTAGACTACTCTGCCCATTCCACAACATATCCAAACACCGACTCATCACCTTGTACATCTGAAAACTGGTAACGTGATAGGCCGGTTACATCTCAGTTTTGAAAAACTCAACCCAAATACATGCTGTTCTAATGGTGGCAACGCTAGAAACCACCTTGAACTGTATGAAGACACAGGCTGGGAGGATTAACAGCATTTCCACTGGAGAAATCACTCCAGCACCACTTACTACATATTCTGAGCACATGACTCACATTAACTCACTGAATCCTCATAACTATTCCATGGAGGTTTATCTTTGTTTTACAGAGAAGGGAACTGAGGTACTGAGAGGCTAAGAAGCTTGACGGAGATAGGGCTAGCAAGTGGCAGGCCAGATTCAAACCCAAGCAGTCCAGGCCTTCCATCACCAGGATATGTCACCTCTCAGCAAGAGTGCACCAAGCAGCTACAAAATGTTTTAAGTGTACCTATATAAACTAATGTGGAAAAATATTCAGAATATACGTGCAGAATAAAAAAAGGTAAGAATGATTAACAGTATAATATAATCTTATGGGTGTTCTTAAAGTTACATGTTTAATTACACTCATACATGCATGAAGCATGTCTGGAACTGAGTACAGGGTATGAATTCTGGGTATGAACGTGTGGGTCACTACACCCTTCTGCACTATTTGGTGCAAAGGATTAATTAACTAATTAATTAATGAATGGGAGATGTGTGTTCTTATGCTTAACAATGGAAATGGACTCAGTGATGATTGTTAATGAACTGATGCATCCTTATGGAAAACAGCAGGTCGCCAAAAGATCCAGGAAACCCGGTGGACACTGAATTACTCCTTTCTTCCTGGAATTTCACCCCAGGAAGGAAAATATCCCACAAATATCGATACATTGCTGGTGAATTTCTGCCACCCTGATACGTATTCTCTCAACGCTACAGTAACACTTCACACTGTCAAACAGTCCGCTGATAACATCACACTAATAAGATTTGAGAAATCTATCCTGGCATCCCCTTTTAAGAAGCTGCCTAGCTGAAAAGCTTGATTCCCTAAATAAACTATCAACAATATTACTTACCAATTGACAGCCTGCTAATTTCGGGGGGTTGGGGGAATACAGAGTGGCTACTCCCCAAAAGCCTACAACCTAGTTGGTCATTTTTTTCTGCGTAATGCTCACGACGACGGCGATGCGTGAGTTCAAAGTGCAGGGGTGACCCACCCCCCCTTTCCTGGCACAGCTCAACCTTTCCCAGTTGGCTACCTCGAAAAACCCCGGGCACCCTCGCCTCCTCCCGGACCGCCCGGTGCAGCACACCTGGGAAGAAGGCGGCCCCCCCGTCCCCGCGCCCGGAAACTGACAGCGCAGTAGGATGCAGTTGGTGTCCTCCTGGCTCAGCACCCAGCTCAGCGAGTCGCCCAGCGGCCGCCGGCAGCCGGAGCACAGGAACACCAGCGGCATCTCCACCTCCTGCGCCGGCTTGGCCGCCTCCTCTCGCTGCGTCGCGTCCGCGCCGGCCACCGACGCGTCCCCGCTCACAGAGCTCCACATGCTCGCCCACTTCTGCAGTAACTGGTGGCGGCTCGAGTCTTCCGAGAGCCGTTTGCCCAACAACGAGGAGTCGCTCCACTTGTCCTTGTCGCCACACGCACAGCTGGTGCAGGAGCAGTTTTTGCAACACTCCGGCGACCAAGCCCCCGCCATTGCCTACAAATCTCCCGCGCTGCGGAGCGTCACGGGAAGATCGTCCCTGCGCATGCGCGGGGCGGGGCGGAGGTACTGAGGGGCGGAGCTGGAGGAGGCGGAGCGCAGGGCTGCCTGTTAGTGCGCATGCTCGCCGTCGGCGGGCGTGGGCCTGGTGGTCGCCGCGCTTGCGTCAAGCGTTCCTGCCTGGATAAGGTGAGGCTGCTGCTGGGGATTTGGCGACCATGTACCGGTGAAGTGCGTGCAGCCCCTCTCCTGACAGGGGTGACGCCGTTGAGAAAGTTACAGAGCCCACACCTAGTTAAAAACCCCTTTCGAGACCTCAACAGAGGTCACTGAAGCGAATACCCCCTTGGCTGTGGAGTTGAGGCACAGTCCTGCTTTGGGCTGCCCTGTCCATCCTCGAGATGCTGGGCCCCTGCCCCTTTAGCGAGCCAGAGGAGTACTTGGACTGGTGGCAACACCGATGACTGGGCCCCACTGTCACAGATTCTGGCTCAGAGGGTGGAAGAAGGACCAAGCATATGGTTTCTAAGCAAGCCCCTCAAGCCAATAACTGCAGCTCCATGTACGACGATCACCGCTCTAGTTTGCCTGTCGCCCTCAAGATGGAGAAAGTAGGAGTTGGTGGGTGCCGCCTTGTCACATGTTCCTTTTGTGCATTGCCATGGCCTGAGTAAGAGCCGGGGAAGGGCCCCAGATCTCTCAGGGTAGTGCTGTAAGAAAGAGCCAGCCAAGAGAGTGTGGACAACAGTTTGGAAAGCTTGGAAGTGTCTGCGGTCCAGATTTGGGGGCCATCCAGCCCTTGCCTGAGTGAGCATCCCTCCTAGGTTTTTAGGACAGATTTCCTTGGCTGCCCCAGAAAGCCAGCCTGTCTTTAAAGGCCCACAGATTAGAACTGGAGGGGAATGGACCAGCTACCCCAGGTCAACCTAACAGTCTGTTTTGGGAAGCAAACTCAAAAGACTTGGCTCTGCCCTAAGTCACTCCCCGTTTTGGTCAGATAAACTATTTACCTAAAATTTACATCCAATTTTTGTGACTCTGGACACAGCCAAAAGCAAAGGCTTTGGAGTTAGGAGTCTTGGGTTAGCCTGCACTTTCATGAGCTAGTAACACCGTAGAAACTGGAAGAACTCTTTCCCTTTCCGGGTCTGACTCTTCATGGATTAAATAGGCCCATTATGTAACATGTGTGAAAATACTTTAGTGTACTGTGCCCTGGTTCACCGGCCTCCAGCTGGAAGAACATGCTCCAAATAGTTCAGGTTTTTATTTCACCCACAGAATTGCCTTTCCTACCCTGGTTTCTTTCGTGACTTCCCTGGGCGGCTGTTTTCAAGCCCACTATTAATGTGGGTTGATTCAACCCACATCTCTTTTTTTAAGGGGAGAGTACCTTAGAATTCAAAGGGATGCTCCCTTTGCCTCAGACTTTGGGTTTCTATTGGAAGCAATTAAGTTATTTGGTGGGGTAGCCCAGGAAAGAAGGAATACAGGCAGGGCTGCCTGATACTTTCAACTGTCCCAGGTTCTGATGCCTTGGTGGACTCCTGCCACTAATCATTGTCATCATTATCATCATCATCCAACTGGTTTGCTACAAAGAAAAATGTCTAAATCTATGTTAAGACATTTTCTTTGAGCTGAAAGTTTTTTGTCCTTCTGATATTTTAAAGAAATTTGAATTTTTTTTCATGAAGCCCTAAAAATATCAGGGGCTTCAGGCCCTGTGCTCTCTGTGCCTAATAGAAAAGTCATCTCTAATGCAACTAGTGAACTCCTCTAGACTTACAAATATATTTGTACAATTAATGTAAAATACTTAGTTATCTACAAAGTCGTATTTTATGTGGGGACAAAACAAGATGTGTAAACAAGACTGTGCAGTGATAGCTGCTTTATAAGTGACCTTTCCTCCTAATTATACAACCCTAGTTATACAACCCTAGTTGTATAACTACTGCCACCACCAACTCCAGGAATCGATCCCCAGAAGTTTAACCCAATCAGGATGACACATCTCTCTTTCACATCACTGATACAAGATGGCACTTGGCTCCTGGGCTAGGAAGCTGCCCTGGAGACAGGGATTGGCTTGGGCTAACAACTTGACCTAAGTTCTCAAATTTGTTTAGTCAGGGTAAATATCAAGGTTCTCATTCAGTGGTTAAGGGGAGAGATGTTCTCTTTGTTCGCTTGACATGAACAAAGAAGCACATACTTGGTTTGCGTCATGCAGCGGTCCTGTTAACGTGGGGAAGGGCGGAACTGAGTGAGAGAATCATAAGGGCTTAGTATCCAAACTTTGGACTCTTTCTCTTATGTGAACCCACAAATTATTGTGGAAGCCAATTTAAACAGTTTTGTTTTCACCAGCAATTAATAACATGTAGCCATCTGTTACCATCAGTTAAAATTGAGGTTTTGACTAAGACTCCAAGATGAGGTAAAAATGGTACAGTCAGTGTTCCATATCTAGGGTTCCCCTGAATTCAACCAGCCACAAACTGAAAATATGTACTATGTGTTAGGCCCAAGATGGTTGCATCCGTAATGCACATACACCAACCTTTTCTTGTCATCATTCCCTAAACAATACAACTGTTTACATAGCATTTACTTGTATGTCATATTATGTCTACAGGTGATCTGAAACATATAGGAGGCTGTTCATAGGTTATATGCAAATACTACACCTTTTTATGTAAGGAGCTCGAGCAGCCTCAGATTTTGGTGTCTCAGGGGGTCCTGCAACCAATCCCTGGATGCTGAGGACCAAAGTCACCAGGTGATTATCTCCCTCACCTGAAAGAATCATCTGTGTGGATATTGGGGAAATAATTCCTTCAGGCCTTTACCCAACTCCCACCTTTGAGGAATATTAAAGATGAGAAAATGGTGACCAAGATGACTTCACAAGACCGGTTTCTTTGGGGATGGGCTGGGTGGTGAGTTCCGCCTCTCCCCCTATAGAGCAGGTGGAGGGTGTCCTCCCCTTGCCTCAGTCTGTCTGAAAGGAGGCTTGAGAGACCAGGCCCGGAGCCTGCAGGGCCCTGGGTGCTGGGGACACAGTGGCTGGCGGGAGAGCTGGGCCATTGAGCTGCTTTGGTGGCACAACAAAGGAGAGCCAGGTAGTTTGTCAGCCGGATTTGAACTTGGAAGGTCACCCAGCATCTTAAGTTCTTCCCAAGAAGATGACGTGGATGGATGAAGATTGTCCAGCAGTGAGCCTTGGATATGAAAGGGTCCCTGGAGAACCAGGCCGAAGGGGAGCAGTCAGCCCAAGGAGAGACTTTCCTGGGTCAAAGGGGTACAGCTGGGGGTGAGGGACCAGGAAAGAGAATTGGTTCTAACCACTCCAGGCCAGAGCTTGCAAAACCAGCATATGACAGACCAGTGCTAGTGGAAACTGTCTTATCCCCCAGGCTCCCCATTTCAGCCTAGGAAGAGGAACCACAGGGAGCAGGTGAGGTGAGCAACAGAGCAGACAGAGCCAGCCACATTCCCTTTGCCCACTAGAGACAGGGGCCACCAACACTCTTCTGGGGTAGTACAATTATCTGGAGTGAAGATTACAATGTTGATTAAGATCTAGGGACACACACTATCACATTGTCATTGAGACTCTTTGCCACTAAAGAGCACTTAGTGCTTCTCCCTCAGAGCCTACACTGATCACATGGGAAGGATTTCCTTACAAAGTGGCAAACAAAAAAAGGTATACAAGGCAGGTGGTAGGGGTAGCTCAGCACCCAGGTTAGCAGCCTCGGTGTCAATAAGATTCAGTGCTGACACCATCCCTCCCTCAACATACAGGGGAAGAGAGGCCACTAGAACCCCAAAAGAAAGAGAGTTGTGAAAAGTAGACGCCTGTGAGAGTCACCCCTCCATCAAGGGACACACCCAGGGTGTGGGGACCTCAGGGAAGGAGGCAGGGATTACATTCCAGGACCTTGTTTTCTTCCCTCCCTTCCTCCAGTTTCCTGCTGTTGCTCCTGACTGTCAGAGTTCAGTAGTGATGCTGATGTGATCTATGAAAGTGTTCATTGGAATAAAAGCCTTAATGATAGTTACACACAGAGTTTATTAGATAATCAAAGTGAGGATTCAAACCCAGGAAATCAGATCAGCAGATTTTATTCTGAGAGCTGTTCCAACAAACACAAGCATGAATTTAGTTTATATAGGTAGGAACAGCAAGCCATTGACATTAAAGATGAAGTTATTTTGACAGTGGGGGTTATGGGAGCTTCTGTTTCAAAGTTTTGACCTAAAGATATGTTGATATCTATGTGCAGAGAAAAGTAATGCAAGGATTTAATATCTTCCTTTGTAAAAGGCTGGGTACCCATGTGGAATTCTTGCTCTGACTCCTTGGTCATTTGTGGGGGTTGAAAAGGCTGGTTTGCCCACAGGCAGCAGATTTTTGTCTAGTTGTTTCAGACTTCAAGTCTGTGCAGATGGCTTTTCTCTGGTCTGCTGGAGCAGGGAGGGGTTGTTGCCAGGACATTTAACAGTCTGTTCACACAAGTCATGGTGGAGAGTGAATCAGAAGGGGCAAACGGAATGAAGTGTACACGGAGATTGTCCTTATCTTTGTCCAGGAGCAAGGGGAAGGTTATCCTCAGCAAGTAATTTCAAGGGTATAGTGAGAAGCAAAATAGAGTTACCTTTTGATTCCATCCTGCAGTCCTTCTCGCTCAACATGCTACTTACACAGACCACTGAGTCCACTCTTTTTTTTTTCCAGCTTGATTCAAAAGCCTTGGTAAGTAATAAATAAATGCTAAGCTAATATAATATCTATGGGTAGCAATAACAGAAAGAGTGATGTAGTAAACTAAAACAAGGGGAGAGATAGAACAGAAAAAGGGGGAGAAGAAACTAATGAGACCTCCTGGACTATTTTGATGAAAGAAGTTGTGGCTTTTTAAAGAAACTCTGGCAATTGGGGGAAATCAGAAATAAATTGCCCTTGATTACCATCATGGACCAGATTCTAATAGCATGCACCTCCTTACATTTACACATAAGAATGACAATGAGGTGTGATTATAGGTTGCTGGAGTCAGTCATCTGGCCCCTTTAGCATTTAAAAAGTCGACTGCAGCTGCCTTTGAGACCATTTCATCCTACTCTTACTGGTAAAGATATCTTCAAGCCAAATGGCACCCACAGCTGCCTTCCCCAACCAGCTGGCACCATGAGAATGCCATGCTGGGCACTCAGCCCCCAGAACCTTCTGTCCCAATCACAGCCTTCCTTAGGGGGAGAAGAGGCACTGTGGGTAAGTGTGGCTAGATATTTATATCTGTGTTCCAGAGGTGAAACAATAACGACAGGAATATGCTTTACCTTCTTAAAAATCCTCAGAGGCAGGATGTTCTTTAAATAGTTCTGTTTCCCTCTCCTAGTTGATGTGTGGAATCACGATTTTCCGGTCTTTAACAGAGGTATTTAATTCTTGTGCAAGTTAAAAAAGAGTAAGTAGAAGAACATGTGATTTTTCAGCAAAATCATAAAATAGTTGATCTGGGAAAGACTCATAATGATGCTTAATCCACACATCTCATTCTACAAAGAGAAAAGCTGAGATGCAGTTGGTTCAGAAGTCTTGGCTCTAGTTAATGGCAGAGATCAGGGGCTACCTGGGCTATTCTCTCTCCAGCACCCTTCCCCTCCTCCTGGGGAAACTGCTCCACCTCCCTGCCTCACTCCAACAATGTGGCTGTGCTGGCGTTTTCTATCTTGAAGGTCTTTACCCCTCTCCTACCCCATTCTAAATATGGGCCATACCCCAGCTCTGACAGACTCCCACCTTCTAAGCAGAAGGTCAGGGCTCTCCTGGGCAGGCAGAATGGTTCCTTTCATGAACCCTGCCCTGGGCCTGAGGTGTGGGCTCCCCTGGGCAAGCACGAGGCCCACACCGGGTCCCAGGTTCACTCCTGGCTGAATCTGGCACCCCCTTCCTGTGCTTGTTGGTTCAACAGTCCTTGTTTTCAAGCCCTGTCTCCACACTGTTGTGGGGGGTGCTCTGGGGTCTGCTCAGTGGCCCCAGCTGGTACCACCTCCAGCTGTTTTCAGTTGGGTGCCACCTGCTGCTTGCATTTCATGAGTCATGGAATGGTTCATTCCTGGACCACTCACACAGCGGTGAAGAGGTATCTTGAGTGTGGTTAATTTGCATTTCCTTATAGGAAGTGATGTTGAACGTTGTTTGCATATGTCCACAGGCTATGTGAATGTCTTCTTTGAGTAGTGACTATTGAACTGGTTGCCCAAGGCTTATTGGGGTCATTTGTTTCTTTGCTCTTGGATTGTGTAAGTGCTGTGTAAATTTTGGAGATGAGCCCCTTGTCAGATGCATGGTATGCAAATACTTTTTCCATTCTGTTGGTTGCCTTTTTGTTTTGTGATGGTTTCTTTTGAGGTAGGAAAGCTTTTTAAATTTGTATCGAACTCACTTGTTTATTTTTCCTTTTGTTTCCTTCACTAAGCTACTGCAGTTACATTCCCAAATATACCTTTGTAGTGCCAAGGCAGGGCTAGTTTCCCTTAGCCAATAAAAGGAAACAGAGTTTGAGAAGGAAAGTCGTGTAATTTGTTAACAAACTGAGGAGGGCAGCAGACCTGCGTCTGAAGACCACGTCCTGCTCTTTGGCAGAGTGCAGGGGATTTATACAAAGGAATGAGAAAAGGAGGGGGAGGTAGGAAGGGTCGGCATGCCCTTTGATGCAGGCCTGTGGAGATCTGGGGAGATCGGCGAGGGCGGGCATCAGCTCTGCCTTGTTAACCCCGGTGTTTAATTTGTATTTCCGCTTCTCTTCCAGCCTGGCAGAGGCTGCTGGGTTGAGGAGAATGAAATCTGGTGGCAAAACCTTGGCACTAGTCCCACTCCCTGCTGCCAGGGCCATCGCCGGGGACTCTGGCTGGCTGGTCCTAGCCCTCCCTCTGGAGATTCTGCAGGGCTCTGCCCTCACCGCCTTTCTGTGGACTTTTGGCTCCTGGTGTGGGAGCCAAGAGAGCTGGGTGTCTGGCTCTGCCACTGTCTCTGGAAGGGGCCTGGAGAGTGGGCTCCGAGAGCGGGCTCCTTGGGCTACCTCTGAGAAAAGCCCCACCAGAGCTCTCCTTTCAGCAGCACCCAGTGACTAGGAGAGTTTCGCCACCAGGCACATGATTAGTTCTTTCCAAAAGAGCGGTTTATTTTAAAGAAAGCAAAGACTAGGAAAGAATGCTTGTGATGTGGTTTTTCTGACGGATTTGAGAGCAGAGCGGCGTCCTTGGGTTCACTCTGGGAGAGGTTTCCCTAAAGCTCCCTTCGGCGGCACGTGACAAGTTTCTCCATGAGACAGAGACTCAGTTATACTTAAAGAACAGGTTTATTAGGACAAGGAAGTGAAGGACACTTGTACAGACACAAGTGGGCAGAAAGAGCTGCCCCGCTGAGGGGCAGGTTTGCTAAGAGAGGCCTGCATGGTGCAGGTCACGGGCAGACAGGCAGGCTGCTGCCCTGCGGAGGGACAGAGTTGGCAAAGGAAAGCACCTGCATAGGCACAGGTGGGCAGAGAAATGGCTGCCCCGAATTCTTGCACGGATGGCACTGAAATAGCCTTCTTTCAGTTGGGAGTGGCTCATCTTTGAAGATGGCTGTCTTTTTCCTGGCTAACTAGAATTAGAAAAGAGACCAAGAGACCGGAGGTTCTACAATGGGCTCAATCTCCATGTCTTTGGCCCTAGAGGCTGCTGTCTAGTGCCTGCCTATGCTTTGTAACTTAGGAGTTGGCACTTAGGGATTGTGCTAATGGTTATGTTGATTTCTTCTACCCCCACTTTCTTGTGTGGGTCTAGTTCTAATCTTTTTGCATTATATCTCCTCCATCACTTGCACAGACACAAGTGCGCAGAAAGAGCTGCCCCTGAAAGGGACAGGCTTGCTATAGAGACGGCTGCGTAGGCCCAGGTGGGCTGCTGATGTTTTGCAGAAGGGAGAGGTTGGTGAAGAGAAGCCCCTGAGTAGGCAGGCACAGGTGGGCAGGAGCTGCCTCTTGCCAGGGCAGAGATTGCACTGCCACAGTCTTGTTCTCTTTGGGAGGGGTTCATCCCTGTGGGATTGGTAACTGCTGGGGTTGGCGCTTAGGGATCTTTTCTACATTTGGTTTGAGTGGGTAGATTTGAAAGTACCAGTGGTTTTTTGACAATGGCCCCCAACCTCCATATCCCCACCTCCAGACACTTTACTTTTCTAGCTTGTTTAATGACTATGTTAAACATTTCTGCACTCTCCCCCCACCCCCCGTTTCTGGTCTTGTGATGTCTCTTCCCCATATTTTCTACTCTTAGCCTCCATCACCATTACTGATCTGCATTTTCTCAGCTGCAAAACCAGGGTTCTGGACCAGATGACATGATTCTCAGGAAACTTGTGACTCTGTGTCTAATTCAGCACTTGAGGATTGTCAAGTCTTTAGCTCACTTGCTTAGTGAACGGTGTGCCTCTCCATGGCCAGCAGGTGGCAGCAGAGCCCCGTTCTGAAGGGGCCTGCTGGCCAGTGCGGCTCTGCTCTCCAGGCTCCAGAGCTCCAAGGGCAGGATCAGTGGCTCCGTGTCCCTGCTCATGAAAATGACAGCAGCAGCAGCAGCAGCAGCAGCAGCAACATTATTATGGTTAGTTCAACAGGCTCTCCCAAATTTGGTTCCTCAGAACATTACTCCCGTGGAATGCTCTGTGCTTAATGAAGAGGTTCCTGGGTCCATTAAAAATGGAAAATACTACCTTCCAGAATAATTCTCCTACTTTGAAGGTTACTTACATAGTGCCTACCAAGATCAAAGAAATCCTTGAAGTGAGGCAATGAGTTCAACTTCATTTAACCCAGAGATCCCCCAACTATGTCTTTTCTAAAAAAGAAAGTGTGTCCTCTCCCCTCCTCCCTCTCTGCTCAGTCTCTGCTGCTGACATCCTTCAGACCTGGGGATACCGGAAGGCACTTAGGGAACCTCTGTTTCAGCCCATTCCATTTCCTTCTTGTTGGTCTCACCTGTTTGATCAAGGGCAACCAGGATGGAAAGGAGCGGTGGGAGTTAGGGAGGGCTGAGGAAGGCCAGGGGCTGAGGACTAGGGAGATGGGGTGTGGGGGGATGATGTGGGTTAGGAGGTATCTAAGGGAGGGCTGGTGGGTAAGCCTAGGTGGTGAGGGAGCAGGTGAAGTGAGGCCAAGGCTGGGAGGGTGGACTAGTGTTCTGAGGTAAGGGACTGACTAAGGGAGGTTGGGGTAGGGGAGGGTGAGACGGGCGGAGGCAGACAGCAGGGTTGGAGTGTGCTGGGTCATGTGTGGTGAGGCAAGAAGGGCAGAGGAGGTGGGCAGCTTTACAGACTAGAGGAGACCTCCCAGCTCAGCACAGCAGGGAGCAGACCAAGTCCCCAGCGGGGCTGGCTGACCGGGACACATTCCTCTTGATGTTTTTATTTATTTTTTTTAAAGATTTATTTTTTATTTATACATACAAACTGGGGTACAGGCCAGAGGTGTGGGGCGGCGAGAGGGCTCACCAGAGACAGAGTGAGGAGCAGAACAGGCAGATCAGAAACACACTGCTGAGGGGAGCAACGGGCAAGGCAAGAGAGGTCTGCCTCACCATGTGGGACTCTCCCTGGCCGGGCATCAGGCGTCGAACTCGCGTCACCGCTGCCGACAGCTCCACAGCGCAGTGCTTAACCGCTGCGCCACCCGGGGTGGCCCCTCTTGATGTTTTTAACTAGTGATAAATACTTGTTCATTAAAGCTACAGCTCCCTGAGTTGCCTGAACAACGTGTGGACATGTGAGCATCATGGGGTGAGGGGTGAGAACTAGTTACACGGATCTTGATTCTTGGCTACTTTTTGTTCAAGAACTGCTACCAGCTCATGCTATTTTGCCTTTGCACAAACCAGAAAATGGCGCATCTTCTGGGTAGAATAAGGGGGAAACAAATCTCCTTTGTCTTATTTTTATCTATTTTCACTGGCTGGTCAGGGACATGATTGTGAGCAGGCAGAACGAGACGTACCCACCCCCCCAAACCTGCTAGCTCTAAATGGGCCCTGCCATCTGCCCCATCAAGACAGAACATACTCTAGTGCATAATGTCAGGAGAGCGGAAGCTCATGGGTCCGGGTGTGTGCGGTGGTTGAAGAATAACAGCCGCCACACCAAACATGAGAGCAAGCAAGTGTGGATTTATTGAAGACAGAGGAAAGAACTGAGAGCAGGAGGGGTTCAAGGGAGCATGCCCGTTTACTCCAGCCCTGTCTGTGACTATACCGTCAGACTTCCTGTTGTCCAATGTGCCGGACTATTGATTAGGCTCTGGGTGGTTGGGAAGTTTCATGGTGGTTGTTTTTCAGTTCCCTTATTATCCTGTGGCTGGACCTTACTCTCGGTGGTGGCCAGCTCAGCCACATCTCAGTAAAACACTTCTGTTTTCCTGGGAGTTGTTTTGCTCCTTCTCTTCCTACATTGTTTAAAATCACTGTCCCATGTCTCAGCCTTTCCCATTCCCCAAGTCCACCTGGTCTCGGTTCCTCTCAATAAGACCTTCTATAGATAAAGCACCTTAATAGGGGTCTCCCTGGTGGCGCAGTGGTTAAGAGCTACGCTGTGGAGCTGTCGGCAGGGGCGACGTGAGTTCGATGCCTGGCCGGGGAGATTCCCACCTGGTACAGCAGACCTCTCCTGCCTCGCCCGCTGCTCCCCTCAGCAGTGGATTTCCGTTGCTCTGCCTGTTCTGCTCCCCACTCTGTCTCCGGTGAACCCTCTCGCCGCCCCGTGCCTCTGGTCTGTGCCCCAGCTTGTAAGCATAAATGAATAAATCTTAAAAAAGAAAAGAAAATTAATACAATTCATTTCACAATAATTTGTGAGACATCAAGAAAGAGTAGAGGAGAATATAATTAAGAATATAGTTAAAATAGCTTCCATACAAAGCAACCAAAGTTACCCATTCCCTCATGGAATGGCCAGCTAAACAGGGTTGGCCCAAAGCATGATCACTGAGGCCTAAAATCTGACCACAAGTCTAAGGCACCTTGGGTGGGGACCCATAGGAATGGGGCAGAAGGAGCCAGGCAAGTCTGGAAGGAAAAGAACAAAATCAAAATCCAGGTCAAGATACAGGCTGCCATCATCAGGCTCCCCACGGGTCTCTTTCAGTGGGCTCTTTCCATGTCCCCCAAGTCCCTTGTACAAATACAAGACTGAGAAGCGAGAATGGCGGCTTCTTCACATCGGTCTCTGCTCCATGTGCCTCCTCCAGGTCTTCTCTCTTTTCCCTCCTTCCTTGGAGATCGCATTGTTACACCGTGAAAGAGTAGATGTAGGTGCTCTTTTTCCAATATAATCATATTTTTCCTTTAGCTAATGAGCGCACTTACCAGCAAGCAGAACATAGTGTAGCAACCAAACTGAACAGTGGGTAGAAGCCACACATCATGGATTTTCCATTTCTCTTTTTTATTTTTAAAGATTTATTTATTTATACAGACAAGCTGGGGTACAGGCCAGAGGCGTGGGGCTGCAAGAGGGTTCACCAGAGAGAGTGGGGAGTAGAACAGGCAGATCAGAAATACACTGCTGAGGGGAGCAGCGGGCGAGGCAGGAGAGGTCTGCCGCGCCATGTGGGATTCTCCCCGGCCGGGCGTCGAACTTGCATGGCGCTGCCGACAGCTCCACAGCGCAGCGCTCAACCGCTGCGCCACCAGGGAGGCCCCCATTTCTCTTTTTTTAAGAAAAATTTTAAAAAGTGTAAAAAAAAAGTGAAACTGGAGATGTTCAGAGCCAAGTGGAGCTTTGTGTTCAAAAGAAAGTCCAGAAGTTTCAGACAACAGTTATTATTAAATCGTCTCAATAATAGGACAGCAGTGATCTCAACTTTGGAAGAATTTACATATTGGGCAAATCACTTTCTTTAAGATGGTATTAATAAGAATGGGGAAAAATGGGTGTAGGGACTAAATAAGAAAAGATAACTCATTTAACAAGGTGTCCAGGATGTAGTTATTATTCAAGAAATCATTTGTAATGCTCACAGTAAATGAACCCAGCTGCTGTTATATATGAAACCTGGAATTCCAGATGCTTCATCCTCTAAAATCCACCCCTCTGTCCTTTAGATTCAGTGTCTTTCTGGCTGAGCAGCATTCCATGTGATCACTTAGGAGCTCCGGCTCTTCGTGTGGGGATTTTGTCCTCATGTGTGTCCATGAGGATGAGGTGTGGGAGGTCTCATTATCAGACTTCTCTGCTATCCCCGTTCAGGTGGTGAGAACTCCACTAGGCACCAGCTGCCATGGACAGCATTGGTCTCATCGTCTGATCAGAAGAGGTGTATTGGAGAGCAGCCGGTCATTCTGTTCTAGTTTTATTCTTTTTCTCCCCTATTTTACCTCGTAAAATTCTGGGGTGTTTTAACTTTTTTTTTCATTTATTAGTACTACTGAGCTAATGCTGCTTATTTTGAGGGTCTAAAGCATTTAAATATTCCTTACACATAATAAAATTTTTTGTGGGCTTGGGTCTAGTGCACAGTATTAAAACCCTTAATAGATAAAGTGAAATAGGTGAGTAAAGGTGAGGTAAAATATATATTGTCATTCATTCCTGAGGAAAGAATAAATTTGTACCATCCTTCTGAAGGGAACTGTGAATTTGGAATATTTATATTGCTTGATATGTTACAGGGTAACCCCGTGGGATGCCTGTCTGGGTTCTTACCCGTGCGCTTATAAGAGACTTAAAAACTCAAATGCAGGCACACACAATAAAATGAATAAAAAGATTTAGTTACAAAAAAAGGGAAAAGAAAAGATAAAGAAATAAACTGGTGAAAACGTCCTACCAGTTTCGCTGAGCTGGACTCTTCTCGCCTACTCAGGAAAAACCCTGGCCATTCCACACCACGGACCAAAAGCCCTCTCCAACCCCCCAGGTCTGGTCTTTAAGTCTCAAAACCTCTCCTCAACTCCTCCCTCAGTCCTCAGTATCCTTTTTTCAGTGATGATGGCACTCTCCAGCCTGAGGTGGAGGTGGGGTCCTGGGACACTCCCCCTTCCTGAGGACCACCCTCTTGCAGATATAGTCATTCTATTTGCGAGGAATGACCTAAGAAAATGCTTTCACATAGAGATAAAATCTTTATGTGTAAAAATTTTCACCAGCACTTTCTTTATAGTAACAAATAATTGGAAACAATCTGAATGAAAACCCCAGGGAATGGTTGAATAAATTACAGTATATACATAAATGAGACTTGGCATTTAGAGGGTGGGTGGTGAATGACGGCAGAGGAATGATGGGGGGAGGGGGTCTGTGAAGGGATGGAAAGGGCTCTGAGGGCAGAAGGGCAGAGAAAAGGCAGAGCCCACCATCTAGTGACAAGAGTGGGTAATGTGGGCACAGGAGAGAAGATGATGACAGGGAGGAAGGAGAGTTAGGACCAGGGACCTGGGCAACGCGCACTGTAAAAAGTGAATCCCCACACCCATTCTACCATAACCCAGCCGACAGGCTGTGGTAGTCGACTCATCTGCTAAATAATCCTGAGCAAATTTTGACTTCAAGTAGACCCGTTTTGCCATTTTATTTATTTATTTTTTAAGATTTATTTATTTATGAATACAAGCTGGGATACAGGCCAGAGGTGCAGGGCGGCGAGAGGGTTCACCAGACACAGAGCGGGGAGCAGAACAGGCAGATCAGAAATACAGTGCTGAGGGGAGCAGCAGGAGAGGTCATCCACGCTATGTGGGAATCTCCCCAGCAGGGCGTCAAACTCACGTCGCCACTGCAGACCCCTCTACAGCGCAGCGCTTAACCGCTGCGCCCCCAGGGAGGCCCCCGTTTTGCCATTTTAGTGGCTTCCTGGAATTTTCATTGACGACATTTTTTGAGAGGATCTGAGATAAATGCCTCCATTTCAGTTGGAATTACCAAACTGTCAGGCTGTAGTGGGACTGCCTGGTGGGCGTGGCCACCGGGAGCGCTTTGGGCGCTCCGGCCACACCCACCCAAACCTGCCGGCCGCACCTGGCCCACACCTGAGACGGCGCATGCGCAGAGCCCAGCTGCCGCCCCTCAACTGCGCAGGCTCTTCCCCAAACAGGAGATGCCTTGGTGCCTGTGGGAAGTTGGTCTCTTCTGGACTCAGCGGGGAAAGGGCGTCATTTGTGCTTTGATTTGGGGACCTCCTGGCGTCCAGAGAGAGGAGGAGGTGAGCCAAAGGCGAGGGGAAGGTGAGAACATCTCCCTGTGGGAGGCTGACTGCGGAGGGCGTCCCCTCGGAGGACCCGGTAGGGAAGGGCTGCGTGTGGGAAACTGGGAGCTTTGGGGGGCTTGTTATTGGGCCTGGAGGAACTTAGGGGTCCGGACGCATTCCTGAGCGTGAGCCCTCCGAGTCCCGCCCCCACCGACTGAAGGGGCGCCCTTCTGGGCGCTCTGCCCCTGGCGCCTTCACACTGAATTGGTGGCACCTGGTGTGGGTCTCCTGCGCTTACTGTTCTGCTCCCCTGGCCGGTGTGTTTTTATCACAGTGGATTTGCCTTAGAGTTTGGGGAGCACATTGTACCATTCTGGGGCTGACATCCCGCCTCCCAGACCCGGTCTGAGCAGCCCCCCCTGTTCTGCCCAGGGCATCTGGCCCGGAAGGGGAAGCCGGTCTCTTCACCCCACTGCCGACCCAGGACGCAGATGGTGAAGATTTGACCGTGGGCGCTCAGCCTTTGCCCTCCACGGGGCGTTTTGTGGAAAGGGAGAGCTGAGCCCCTCGGGCAGCTGCATGTTAGCGTGGGAGCCGCTGGCGGCGAAGCCCCCCAGTGAGTAATGACAGTCCCAGTGCCCCGGCGCTCTCCTCCCCTCCACCAAACTGAATTCAAACTTGGTTTTTGGAGAAAGGCTGCCAGGCTGCTTCCTGGATTCAAATCCTCACTTTCATTATCTAAAACTCTAACTTTGAGTTGAGACTTTGTGTCTATTACCAGTTTGAAGTCAAGGGGCGAGATGCCTGCCGCTCCCCGACAAGAGTGTTTTTGGCCTTCCTGGTCCCCTGTGCTCCCACCCAGAATCCCGGAGGTTAGATGTTTCTGAAAATTGCCATCGAATTTTGATGAGGATTGCACTGAATCTGTGCTTAGTTTTGGAAATCTGAACCTTTCAGTAAAATTAATTATTCCAATCACAAGTGTAAAATCTTTCCAGTTATTTGTTTTTAATTTTTTCAACAGTATTTTATAGTTTTTCATTGTACGGGTTTTCCTTCTCCTTCATTAAATATTTTTGAAGTTGTTTTGAAGTTGTTGGGTTCAGAGAGTGGGGTCCTTGGGTTCACTCTGGGAAAAGTTTCCAGAGCTTCCCTTTCAGCGGCACCGGCCAGATTCCCAGGCGAGTTTCTTCACCACACAGAGATATTAGTTATATCCAAACTGGCAGGTTTATTATGAAAAAGGAGAGAGCAATAAAGGACACTTGCATAGACACAAATGGGCAGAAGGGCTGCTCTGAAGGGGACAGGTTTGCTAAGAGAGAGACTCCAGGGCAGCAGGTGAGCTGGAACTACAGCTCCGCCACCTACCAGTGATGGCCCCTGTGCGTGTTAACCCTGGCTGAGCCTCAGACTGTACAGCACAGAAATGGTAGTAAAAGTCCTACCAACTGCTCAGGATGGCCAAGGGAAGCAGATATATTATTGCCCAGACTGTCCTCAGGTGTTTGTTCTGCAGGTGTAAGGATTCAACGATATTTAATGTTATTGTAATAGTGATGGAGGGGGGGGTTCCACTTAGCAGCCCCTTAAAGATTTCTCAAGTTGACTATATTTTTTTCACCCAAAATTTATCAGGAAAAGCTCCAGAAAACTATGCCAAACTTGAGGTTTTTAGAAACCCAATGTCAGGGTATGAAGTTGACCATAAGGGCACAAATAAGAAAATGGGAGGTAAGAATTTGAGTTGATTTATCTCAAACTATTTTCCATCTGGAGCTTAGACAGAGGGGATGTTTGGGCAAAGCACAATAATGGCTTATTCTCACTAAACCAGAAAAAGAGGTGAAATGCCAGGGAGAAAGCCTCTTCATTTTTATTTCCAGAATGACTACATCCATGAGTATTTATCTTTAATTTTTTCAATTTAGAGTAGTAATTGACTAGGGTTCCCAATATGTCAGTCCAGAGAAGCAGAATTTTGATATTTTTTCTGTGGCACCATCCTAGACTGGGTTTCAAGTTGTAAATATCTTAAAGTTTAGCTACTTTTTTATACAACTTCCTGGTGGAAGGACTCAACCATCCACATTGGCACACTTAGCACAGTGCAGGATCTGGCATTCAGATTTTCAAGATCAAAAACCATCAAGAAAGGGTCACGCTGGGTGTGATTATATTACTCAGCTCATGAGAGGCTGGTTATAAGAATAGAGCTGTGGCAAGAACATACACAGACACTGCAGACTGTGGGTCTCTCAGTCTGTTTCCATAGGTTACGCAGGATCAGAACCCATGCCTCCATGGACGTACTGATGTACTTCATCACTTTACGGTTAATTCTACTATTTATTAGTCATTCTGCCTGTTTCTGGGGTCTCTCCCAGCCTCTGTCCAGATCCTTTGTGTGTGGATGTTAAACTTGAGCTTTCAAAGGACAATCATACTTCCCTCGTTTCTGGTATCTCAGATGGTGAAGGAAACTTCCACTGTTACAAACACTTAGGGAAACCATGTCAATGCAACAGTTTGAGCTGCCCCTCACAAAATTTCCTTGATTCATCCTAATCAATGACCCTTCTCCTGCAATATCACAGTTGTAAAGCACTGCGTGAATTTAGATAGCGCCAAAGGACATTGCCCCTATATGTCTCCTAAATGAAAAGTGAATCCCACAAGATAGATCATTTGGTTTCTGTCAGTCCTGTATATAAGGTGGTTCTGGTGTCTGTCACAGAAAATTGCTGCCTCAATCTCTCTCTCGAGTACCATGTTGTCATAATGTCCAGTCGTGGTTATGTTCATTACAAGTTTTGCTTCACAAAAATTGCTCAGGGACAGATATACCTTCTTATATTCCAAAAAAACCTGAGCGTCTGACCTTGACCCTAGCTCCATAATGACTATTGTCTAGCATTCTGTCCTTAATTCTCTTCTGTCATGGCTGAGGAAGATGGAAAATAATCACACAACTAGAGATTGATGACAGCCCCTCTCACACCTACTACCTGTGCCAGGTATGACTCTGCAGAGAGAACAAGGGATATTCTCCCACCACCAGTGATTCATGGGAATATAGTGTCACAATAGCTAAGCAAACTCTTTTTTATGTGTGCGTGTTTTAAAATAAAGATAACAGGGCCTCCCTGGTGGTGCAGCGGTTAAGCGCTGCGCTGTGGAGCTGTCAGTAGCGGTGACGCGAGTTCGATGCCTGGCTGGGGAGATTCCCACATGGCGCGGCAGACCTCTCCTGCCTTGCCTGCTGCTCCCCTCAGCAGTGTATTTCTCTCAATCTGCCTGTTCTGCTCCCCACTCTGTCTCTGATGAACCCTCTCTCCACCCCTCGCCTCTGGCCTATACCCCAGCTTGTATGCATAAATAATTAAATCTTTAAAAAAAATAAAGATAACAAAATTTATACTTTACATTGACCACTTTCACATTGTTGTACAGTCAAGGCCTTTCTCCCTCTGCAGAGCTATAAGCTCATTCCAGCCTAAATCTCTCCCCACTTAACAATAACTCCCCAATGCTCCCTCTGTCCAACTGGAAGCATCATTCTGCTTTCTGTGTTTAAATTTGATTAGGCCCCTCCTATAAGGATAATCATAAAATTGTGATCCTTTTGTTTCTGGCTTACTTCACTGATCATGTCCTCAAGGATCGCCACGTCATGGCATATATCAGAATTTCTGCCCTTCTTGGGGTTCAATAGCTTTCTATTGTGTGTGTGTACTGCGTTCTGTTCTCATTTCATTTCAGTGACATTGGGTTTATTTCCAGATTTTCAGCATAATTTCTTGATTCTAGGAGAAAGTAGAGCTTCAGAGACAAAAAATCCAGTCTGATTTCAAGAATCTCTACAACTTTTTCTGTGAAGAGGAGAAGTCTTTCCTGTGGAGACTGGAGAAGGAAAAAGAACAGATTCTGCGGAGTCTGCAGGATGATGAAGCCAGTCTGGAACAGCAAAGCCTTGAACTCAAAAGCCACATCCTGGAGTTAGAGAAGAAATGTCAGCAATCAGCCCAGGATTTGCTGCAGGTGAGGCTGTACATGGGGAGGGTGTCGAGGAGGTGTCTGTTTCTGAGCCCCTGAGAGGAGCACCGTGAGGCAGGAGGAGATGGGCAAGGCCTGCCTGTTTCACTGCAGGGTGATACATTGCAGTGGGGAACTTAGAGTAGTGTTTCTTTTAAATACACACCAGGATCTGCAGGGTAGCTTCCGGTAATCTATAGGGTGCCTTTATGTAAGTCAAAAATTTGCTCCTATTGGCTATAATATGATGGGTTCCTGTCCATTGGAATAATTTTTTTAAGATGTATTTATTTATGCATATAAGAACTAGGGTACAGGCCAGAGGTGTGGGGGGCGAGAGGATTCACCAGAGACAGACTGGGGAGCAGAACAGGCAAAGCAATGGAAATACACTGCTGAGGGGAGCAGCAGGCAAGGCAGGAGAGGTCTGGTGTGCCATGTGGGAAGCTTCCTCGCTGGGGGGATCGAACTCGTGCTGCAGTGGCTGCGGATAGCTTCATAGTGCTGAGACTTAACCTGCTGCGCCACCAGGGAGGCCCATGGAATAATTTTTGCTACCCTCTGTCCTGTCCCATGTGCCCAGAACCCTGTCAAACTGTCTCCTGAAGAACTACTCCAGATGACTCATGGGTGTAAAAAAGGGGCAGCAAAAACATATGCTAAACTTCTGTGTTTGCTTATAGTTCACATGATCCTAGAGTGCTTCCTGAGCCTTCTTTCAGCTGTATGAGAGATCCAGTCCATTGAGAAAATGCCTGAAGCATCTTTTCTAGCTCCCACTATGGGGCTGTGGTTAAACTGAAGCTGAGAATGTCACATCACTGCTCCACCAACATGGGCACCCACCGCCACCTCTGTAGAGTCTCAGTCTCAGCAGCTCGTGTGGGTTCCCTGCTGAGGACCATAAGCGATCTCTACTATGGAGTCCTCTGAATGGAATTAGCCTCTGAAAGCAGGTCTTGCCGGAAGGCACATAGGAGGTCCTTGCCGTCCTCTCCTAGCAGTCCACAGGCTGATGTGATTACAGGCAACAGCAAGAAAGTCAACAGAATCACAGGGTGATAAACTGATGCCACGCTGGCCATCCTAGGGCACTGGATGGGTATCCTACCTGGGAATCTGTCAGTATCTAAGGCTGGGTCACTCTCTTCACCTCTTTGGAAGGAGAGTTTTAAAGATTAGCCCCATCTGCCAAACCCAAGCCCATCTTTTGTCTTTGTTTCTCTGTCAGATGTGAAAGACACCGTGAGCTCCCGGCATGGAAGGCCTCCTACTCATGCTGATAGAGGCTGGGTTACGACTATGAGTAGGCAGTAAAGGGCTGAAGAATAGGCCGGCCCAAATACACCGCTTTGGCTTATGAATTCTACTGGGCTGAAGGCAACTGAGAAAAAACAGATCAAGAAAAGCTCTCCTCCTACTGCCAAATTGTGGACATAAGTTTGTATACTGCCCTCACCCACTCTCAACTAGAAAACACAGAAGTTATCACCAGAGAATGCAGACTCTTATCATCCCAGAGACTACACTACAGGGTTCTACTAAACAAACTTGGCTAAAACTAACCATTGCCTACCATTATTTTCCCCATATATTTGCCTCCCCATAATTTCCCATCCACAAAGTCATTTTCCTTTTGTGCTGTTATCAGCTATAAAAACAAAACAAAACAAAACAAAAAAAGCTATTGTTCTTTGGTTAAGATTCTATCAGCCCACACTATAACTGCCCCTCCGAGCTACTCTTCTGAAGTGTCGTGTGAATGTAGAAGACATGTGCGTTCAGGAAAATCTCCCTGTTTCGCCTTTATTCTCTCACTATCACCACACACACTTCAGAAGAACTTCAAAATACTGTTTGACCCTGGTCACAATATCAGCCTTGTAGGAGAACTCTTTGAAATACGGAGTCTGAGAGGAATTGCAGCCACTATGGGGGCCCACTGGCCACTGTCCTGCAGGAGCTGCAGACGATGGCATGAAGGACAGGATTCTGGACAGGGGTCTCCCACAGGAAGGCTAATTTAAAAGCAAAAGAACCACTGAAAGCTGTGATAAAATTTATCACAGAAAAAAAGGAACAAGCAAGAAAAAGGAAGCTAAAAAATAAAATGCATTCAATGAGTTGATAGCTGATGACAAATTATTCCAATGACTGGGGATAACTCAGTAATATCAATTTTTATTATATTAGAATAACAGAATGACATTTCAGTACGAACATAACTCAGGTGGGTAATTCTTTTCAAGGAATTTCATTATATCAGTGATAGCTTCTGGACAATGTAGAGGTTACTTTTCCATAATGCAGTAAACATTTGGCTCTTGGAATAATACTAAACTTCTCTTCCACATATTTAATCATTTTGCACAAATAATTTCAAACCTGTATTTCCTTTAGGGATGAACTACGTTAGCCCACCAATGTATCAATGAAAATCCATGCAGTGAACTCAGAAAAAGAAATCTCCTTGCATTGTTTTGTGTGATATTTTGGGAAGGAGGGAGATTTCAGGTCTCTTATGTTGAATGAAAAGATGGTTGAATCTGAATGGAGAGAATGAGAATTGTGGAAAGGAAAATTCTTAGGTAGGAAAAAAGAAGCTGCCTCGGAGTACATCAAACTCACAAGAATTTTTACCTCCTAAAATATTAAAGGGAATGAGACCTTTCCCAGACTTATCAAAAGCCCAAACATTTATAAATGTGAACGTTTAAAGTATGTTTACTTATGCAAGCATATAGCCAAAGACTGTCACTGTACTTCATTTTAGGACAAATAGGTACTTTCTACACAACAACAGCAAATCATAAGAACTGAAGATTTGAAATTGTTGTTTTACTTGTGAAAATTAGTCATGGAAATAAGGTAGTTCTCAATGGTCAAGTAATGGTCAAGTCTTGATATTAATTAGGCTCATGTAAATGTGACATGGAACTTGTGGAAAGAAAATGAAGTCAATTGCAGAGTCAGGTGAAGGGTCTGTTTTTTCTTTTTCCTCGTTTTCTTTTTTTAATTTTTAAATATTTATTTTCTTATATTGTTCATTTTTGTACAATATTTGATATTGTACTCTTCCCTCCCCTGTTTTGCCCTCTTCCTCTCCCCCTCCCCTGCTGTATGCCTCAGGTTTATAGTTTACCTGTAACTTTCGTCTTTTTCCTGAACATTTGTTCTTTCCCCCTATATTCCTCCTATAAATGAAATCATTCAATATTTTTCTTTTTCTTTCTGACTTATTTCACTGAGCATAATCTCTTCCAGCTCCATCCATGTTGCTGCGAATGGCATGAGTTTATCTTTTTTGATTGCTGAATCATATTCCATTGTGTATATATACCACATCTTCTTGATCCAGTCATCTGTTTTTGGACATTTAGGTTGTATCTGAGCTATTGTAAATAGTGCTGCAATAAACACAGGAGTTCAGGTTTCCTTTCAAATTAGTGTTTTTGTGTCCCTTGGGTAGATTCCTAGGAGTGGAATTTCTGGGTCAAATGGAAGATCCATCTTTAGTAGTTTGAGGATCCTCCACACAGCTTCCCATAGTGGTTGCAACATTTTGCATTCTCACCAGCAGTTAACATGATTTTGTTTGCTTGTTTGGTTTCTTTCATTAAACCCATGTGTCTTCCCCTTTCTCAGTTGCTTGGGATGCTAAAGGAATACAGAAATGCTTTGTTCTTCCATCCAATTCTATGTATTCTACCATGCATACATTCCTGGTGGTGGCAGGGTGATAATTGGTTCTTGGAGACTGAGAAAGGTTATTCTTGCTGTGTTAAAACATAGCTATAAATAAATTATTAAAAAAAAACAAAACATAGCTATATATAAATAGAATACATAACCAGATAAGCAATTTATCTGTGGTATTAAAACTACATGAGGGGTAGTGACTAGGGAAAAACATGTCTGAAAGTTCCTGGGGGGAACTTCCTGTGGGGGAAGGGAAAATTGAAAAATAGGTTCAAAAGTACTGCTGTTATTTTTGCCACTTTATTTTTTGGGTACCATTTTCATCATGTCTTCACTTGCCCAAAACTGTCAGTAGTTCCCCACGATCAACTCTAGAAAGCCAGAATTCTTTGTTGTTTATTCTTCCTGTTTTGACCCCAGCCATCTTTCCACTCTGGCTTCCACCATGTCCCCACATAGGGCACCCTCCCCAGTAAACTGCTGCTCACAGTCTCCAACCAGAGCCCCTTCTTTCCCTCTTCACACCTGCCAGTCTGCATGCCTCCCCCTCCTGTCTTTCCCTGTGGAAAGCCTTTCAGTTTTCAAGACCCAGCTAAATCCCACCTCTGTATTTAACACTGCCCTCCTCACTCTGGTCAAAAGGTATATCTCATTCTTCCATGTTTCAATGATATATCTTGCCTACATCTTGCAGTAGGTAGAAATCTGTTACTCTATGCTTTTTATCACCTGAGTTAGATCCTTCCTTCAATAAAATATAGCTCCTCTAGGAGCACTTCTGAGATTTATATCGCCTCTACAGAGACTAATCCTTGTACAGTTGGCACCGGTACGTTTTCTGTAGTTGATTTAATTGTTCTAATTGAAAAACAAACAAACAAACAAACCCAAGTTAGACTACCAAGGAAGGACATAATAACAAAGACTTTGATGATGCTATGAAGGAATAGATTTAGGTGCTTTTCTTCCAATATGATTATCTTTCTCATTCAGCTAATGAGTGTTTTTACCAACAGGTAGAACACAGTGTAGCAGACATAAACTGAACAGTAAATAGAGCCATCATGTTTCCATTCCTCCTTATTTCAGAAAAATGATTGTAACAGTGAAACTGGAGATGCATAAAGCCAGGTAGAGCTTTAGGGTTCAGAACTTTCAGAAGTTTAGATGACAGATTATTATTGAGAATCATCTCTATGGAGAGCAGTAATTTCAGTTTAGAAAGAATTGACACGTTGGGTAAATCACTTTCATTAAGATGGTATTAATAAGAATGGCATAGAGGAGCCTCCCTGGTGGTTCAGAGGGTTGTCTCTGCAATATGAAGTGTCAGTAGCCATTGCAGCATGAGTTCGATCACTAGCCAGGGAGCTGACCCACATGGTGCAGCAGACCTTTCGCGTCTTGCCTGCTGCTCCCCTCAATAGTGTATTTCAGTCAATCTGCCTGTTCTGCTCCCCACTGTGTCAATGGTGAATCCTCTCACCACCCCCCACACACATACACACTCCTCTGGCAACACCCCAGATCTTGTATGCATAAATAAATAAATCTTTAAAAACAATAAGAATGGCATAGAATGGGTGTACAGACTAAATAAGAAAAGATAATACATTTGACAAGGTCTCCAAGATGTAGTTACTATTCAAGAAGTCATTTTTTATTATTTATATCTTACATTTTGTATTCCCCTTGGGTAACCCACCACCACTTCACCCGTGACGCATCACCATAGTCCCTTGTGCTCTTTTCTCCCCCATTTTGAGCCCTTATCCTCCCCCTCCCTCGCTGAGTGTCTCTCTCTTATTTGGTTCCCCCATATTCCTGTTATAAGTGAGACCATTTTGTATTTTTCTCTTTCTTTCTAGCTTGTTTTGCTGAGTATGATCCCTTCTAGTTCCATCCATGTCACTGCAAATTGCATGTGTTTATCTTCTTTGAATGCTGAATAGTATTCCATTGTGTATATGGACCACATCTTTCAAGAAATCATTTATAATGCTCACAGTAAATGAACCCAGCTGCTGTTACATATGAAACCTGGAATTCCAGAGGCTTCATCCTCTAAAATCCACCCCTCTCTCATTTCAGTGTCTTTCTGGCTGGGCGGCATTCCATGTGATCACTTAGGAGCTCCGGCTCTTCGTGTGGGGATTTTGTCCTCCTGTGTGGCCATGAGTATCTGCATGCAGCCAAAGGGAGGGGAAGGGGGAAACAGGATGAGGTGTGGGAGGTCTTATTAGCAGAATTCTCTGCTGTCCCGGTTCAGGTGACTAGAACTCCACCAGGCACCAGCTGCCATGGAGACCAGTGATCTCACCTTGTGATCAGGAAAGGATGTTTGGAAAGGTGTTTGGAAAGCATGCCGTCATCTGCTCTGGTTTTATTCCTTTTCTCTCCTATTTTACCTCACAAAATTCCAGGATGTTTTAACTTTTTTCACTTATTAGTGCTACTGAGCTAATGCTGCTTATTTTTGAGGGTCTAAAGCAGTTAAATATTCCTTACACATAATAAAACTTTTAATGTACTTGATTCTAGTGCACTGTTTGCATCCAAACTAAAAAAGATAGAATGAAATGTTGGCAAAGATGGGGTGAAATATGTATTGTCATTCATTCCTGAGAAAAGAATAAGTTTGTACCATTCTTCTGAAGAGAACTGTGAATTTGGAATATTTATACTGCTTGATATCTTCGTTCTATTTGGGGGGCAATGACCTAAGAAAATGGTTCCAAATAGAGATAAAATCTTTATGTGTAAAAATAAATGTTCACCGGCACTTTCTTTATAGTAACAAATAATTGGAAGCAATCTGAATGAAAACCCCAGGGAATGGTTGAATAAATTACAGTATATACATAAGTGAGACAGCAATTAGAGAGTCCATCTTGAATAAAGGGCCGAGGAATGATTGAAGGAGAGAAATAGAAAGGGCCCTGAAGGCCAAAGGGCGTGGATTGGCAGAATGCGCCGACTGGTGGCGATGACTAGTAGTGCGGGCACAAAATAGAATGAAGATAGGGTAGCGCGGTCTAGAACCTGGGGCAGCTGAAAAGAGCAGAGGGAGGAGGAGCCAATCAAAGCCCGTTGTATCTTTATCCAAGGCGAGGGGCCAGGTTTGTTGAGTCATCTGTGGTCACTACTAAATAATCCTGAGCAAATTTTGACTTCAAGTAGACCCGTTTTGTCATTTCAGTGGCTTCCTGAAATTTTTAGAGAAGATCTGCGATAATTGCCTCCATTTCAGTTGGAATTACCAAACTGCCAGGTTGCAGCGGGACTGCGGGGTGGGCGGGGCCACCGAGAGCGCTTTGGGCGCTGCGGCCACACCCACCCAAACCCGCCGGCCGCACCTGTCCCACACCTGAGACGGCGCATGCGCGCAGCCCAGCAGCCGCCCCTCCCCTGCGCAGGCTCTTCCCCACCGAAGCGGACGTCTTAGGGCTTGCGGGAAGTTGGTCTCTTCTGGACCCAGCGGGAAAAGGCGTCATTCGTGCTTTGATTTGGGGACCTCCTTGCGTCCAGAGAGAGGAGGAGGTGAGCCAAAGGCGAGGGGAAGGTGAGAACATCTCCCTGTGGGAGGCTGACTGCGGAGGGCGTCCCCTCGGAGGACCCGGTAGGGAAGGGCTGCGTGTGGGAAACTGGGAGCTTTGGGGGGGCTTGTTATTGGGCCTGGAGGAACTTAGGGGTCCGGACGCATTCCTGAGCGCGAGCCCTCCGAGTCCCGCCCCCACCGACTGAAGGGGCGCCCTTCTGGGCGCTCTGCCCCTGGCGCCTTCACACTGAATTGGTGGCACCTGGTGTGGGTCTCCTGCGCTCTCTGTTCTGCTCCCCTGGCCGGTGTGTTTTTATCACAGTGGATTTGCCTTAGAGTTTGGGGAGCACATTGTACCATTCTGGGGCTGACATCCCGCCTCCCAGACCCGGTCTGAGCAGCCCCCCCTGTTCTGTCCAGGGCATCTGGCCCGGAAGGGGAAGTCGGTCTCTTCACCCCGCTGCCGACCCAGGAGGCAGATGGTGAAGATTTGACCGTGGGCGCTCAGCCTTTGCCCTCCACGGGACGTTTTGTGGACAGGGAGAGCTGAGCCCCTCGGGCAGCTGCATGTTAGCGTGGGAGCCGCTGGCGGCGAAGCCCCCCAGTGAATAATGACAGTCCCAGTGCCCCGGCGCTCTCCTCCCCTCCACCAAACTGAATTCAAACTTGGTTTTTGGAGAAAGGCTGCCAGGCTGCTTCCTGGATTCAAATCCTCACCTTCATTATCTAAAACTCTTAACTTTGAGTTGAGACTTTGTGTCTATTACCAGTTTGAAGTCAGGGGGCGAGATGCCTGCCGCTCCCCGACAAGAGTGTTTTTGGCCTTCCTGGTCCCCTGTGCTCCCACCCAGAATCCCGGAGGTTAGATGTTTCTGAAAATTGCCATCGAATTTTGATGAGGATTGCACTGAATCTGTGCTTAGCTTCAGAATCGGCACCTTTCAGTAATTACAATTCGGATTGGAATAATTGGTAAGTATCTTTCCATTTACTTGTTTTTAATTTCTTTCAACAGTACTTAAAAGTTTTTCAATATACAGGTTTTCATTCTCATTCATTAAATGTTTTTCTTAAAGACATGTTGGGTTCAGAATGGGGGAATTGGGTTCAGAGAACATGGTACTTGGTTGGGTATGGGAAGTTTGCTTGGATCATCCCGTTCACACACCAGCAAAATAGGCACATAAGTATCTCCACAGCAGCACACGAGAAGACACTTTATTAGCACACACACGGCTCATGAGAAGACACTTTATAGCACACACACAGCTCACGAGAAGACACTTTATTAGCACACACACGGCTCATGAGAAGACACTTTATAGCACACACACAGCTCACGAGAAGACACTTTATTAGCACACACACGGCTCACGAGAAGACACTTTATTAGCACACACACTGCTCACGAGAAGACACTTTATTAGCACACACACGGCTCACGAGAAGACACTTAGTAGAACACACACGGCTCACGAGAAGACACTTTATTAGCGCACACACGGCTCACGAGAAGACACTTTATTAGCGCACACACGGCTCACGAGAAGACACTTTATTAGCACACACACGGCTCACGAGAAGACACTTTATTAGCGCACACACGGCTCACGAGAAGACACTTTATTAGAACACACACAGCTCTCCCCTCCCGGCCTCTCCCCTCCCGGGCTCTCCCCTCTCCTGGCGGGTAAGACACACAGACACAACTCACCGTATTTTCTGCTGCTCTCTCCTCCATGGTCCTCTTGCTTGTGTTCCTGATTCCACCATTTTATTTTCCGCTTCCAGGCTCACTGTGCCCTTCTATGCATCCCACTCCCCACCACAGTTGCCCACCATCAGGCAGAGCCCACACCCCCGACAGCATCTTGCATACAAGGCGCAGGTGAGAGCCAGAGAGCCCCAAGGCGGAAAATCCTCAGCTATCTTCCCCTCCCACCCACCCCCCATGCATTTTCCCTTCAATAGCGACAGGTGAGTGTCCCCTGGTGCCTGTGAACTCTGCAGGCCTGACCCACACAGGTAACTGAACACAGCTGAGTACAACAATGCAACAGAATACAAGAGAATGCAACCAGTCCCAGTCAGGGCAGGCCCCGGGGCACAGTCGCGGAGGTCGGCATCCTGGGCTGTTCAGTGATGGTTAGTGCAGCCCGCTGCCCGCGGCCCTGCTCATTGGCAGAGGAACCATCATTCACGCGGGTCTCAGGCACACGCCGCAGCCACATACCACATCCACCCTCAAGACACACTCACTCTGAGATTGATGACTATGTTCTTGGGGGGGGGGGGTCACCTCCCACTCCAGGGGTACGCACTGCTGCGCTCCAGCCCTCGGCCTTCAGAGCCCTGCTGCTCTAAGGCCGACCCTTTGCACATAACATGGGGCGGGGACTGTGGCTACCAGCTCCCCCCGGGGCCCGTCTCTGGGTCTCTCTTCAGCCGTGGTCTCCACCTCAAGCCCATTCCCCACCTGGCACCTCCCCCTTGTTCTAAAGGGAAACACAGGGCCCTGGAAGAGCCGCACCTGCTGCACTTAGCTTCCTTCCCCCCTTGGGTCCCGCTGTTAGTCTTATGGATGCCTCTCCTGCCTGAGAACTCGCACGGGTTCTTTAGGCCGCTGAGGCCCATCAGTCACCCCCAGATTTTTTCTTCTGGGGTGTACTAGTGATCCCACCCACGCGCACAGTACCATGGACATGCCATCAACCTTCCAGAGTTCCCCAGCCTTCTGGCGGGACTGCCAGTCCAAGTTCATCAGTTCTTCCTCGTGTCCGCGCCGGGAGAGCTCGGGTGAAGATCGTGGTGCTCTGCATTCCGCCATGAGCCTGCCGCTCCGAGTGAGGGCTGGGCCTGGCGGACTGCAGGCCACTTCCTCCTGCCCTCCGGCCTCCTTGGCCGCCAGGGCACCTCCAGCGTCCTTCTGGACTCCACGGGCAGAGCTCTGAGGGATACGCACCCCTGCCCTGCCCAGCAGGCCCCAGTCAGCCCGGTGCTGCCCCGCTGTATGCGGAGCCCTCTCTCCCTGCCTGGGGGCTCGGGAGGGGCCCAGCAGAGGAGCCAAGGAGCCAAGGAGCCGGCCGCCCCTCAGTCCCTCTGGAGGCCTATCAGAGGGCTCCTGTACCCGTCTGGGCTGAATCCTGCCGGCCAACGGCTATGGCGGCTGGCACGGGACAGGTTCTACCGGGCAGACAGGTACAGGAAGAGGCCTAGGAACCCTGGGGAGCAGCGGGCGAGGCAGGAGTAGGCCTGCTGCACCATGTGGGATTCTCCCCGGCCGGGCGTCGAACTCGCGTTGCCGCTGCCGACAGCTCCATAGCACAGCGCTTAACCGCTGCGCCACCGGGGAGGCCCAGCTTCTTCAGCCTTTTAATGGCCTTTCTACACCACTCGTAGTGACGTAACCGGGTGCAGGGCAGGTGGGGCCAGGGAGCCAGGAGGTGGGCAGGCCTCCCAGCCCCCAGCAATTCTTACTTTCTCTCTGAGCTTTCCGGGTGGAGCAGAGCAGGCAGGCCGGGGGGCTGGCAGAGGGGGGCTGGCAGGCCTCCCAGCCCCTGGTGAAGCTTTACTCATTCTTTGGGCTCTCTGGCACCCCTCCCGCTCTGACCCCGCCCTGTATTCGCAGCCTCCCAGCTCAGGTGCGCCCACTCACGCATGCCCACACCGCACTCCAGGTGTCCACACTCTGGGTGCCCGAGCCCCTCTCCCAAGCGCCTCCTGCATTCAGGGCCGCAGGTGATAGCCACAGAGGCCAAAAAGCCTGAGCATCTTCCCTTACGCTACAGCCTCCTGCAGAGACACTCAGCTCCACCACACTGCTGGGTCTGGTCAGGGCTTGTGCTCCATAAAGAATTTCAGCGTCTTGTGTGCTTTTCTGGAAGGCATTTCAAAGGAACTTACTTTACAGTTAGTTCAAATGCACAGGAAACATTACTAGCAGTCCATGTTTCCTGCTTTACCATGCCTGTAACTTACCACAAACATTTCATTGTGTTCTCATTACAATATTCCATTTTGTATTTAACCAAAATACCCCAGAGACCCACTACACAGCCCCCCAAGAGCCCCCCATCTCTTGGTTCCCTTGCTGGAATCCAATCCACAGGCCCATTTCAACTTTCAACACCTGCTCCAACTCTGAAGCATCTCACTCCATTCTGATTGAATGTTCTCATTTGACACTGTTCCTGCCACTGTTCCTCATCTTAACAACCTTGACGGGTTTAAGGTGTGCACGTACCTGCAGTGTGGTGGGCTTTCCTATGGCCTCTTTCGCTGAGCTTTTCCTGTCCATGCAGTTGTATTTATTTATTTTTGCCACCTCCACCGCCCATTTCCCTGCATGGCTGCTGAAAAGTCTGTTCCCCAGACTTAGCGCTGACTTCTTGGGTGGTGTTAAACCAAGGGGGAAATGACATTGTCACTTTTATGGCAGAATATCATAGAACCATGACAAAAACAGGCCAGTATTTCAGCTTTAATTCCCTCCCCCCCACACACACACATTGGCCCTATTAACTTTGCTCAAAACAACACCCGTTTCCAGTGTCAGGGTTTTCACTGCTCGAAGCACCCACTGTGTCACTTCATTCGGGTCGTTGTCAAATAATCCCTCCTGAGAGAGACCCCCTAGATCTCTCTATCATAGCAGCTCTGTAACCTCAACCTATTTTCCAGACCGTTTCTTCATAACACGTATTACTACCTTTGCCCCTTTGGCCCTTCCTCTCTCCCCCTCTTGCCTTTTAATCTGAGAAACCCCACTTGCTTCCTAGAGTCCACTAGTTTTCATGAGAATTTTACTTTGTTTTCTCACCTGCTGTGGAAACAGCGGATATTTGTCTTTGTCATTCTCACTTGCTTTACTCCAGAGTGTTAGAGGGCAGGGTGAGGGCACCCCAGAACCCCCAAACCTGCCCATTCTAAATAGATTCTGCCATCCACCGTATCAAGACAAAACATACTTTAGTGCAGAAGGCCTTTTATGGAAAGGAACTTTAATACAATTAGTGTGCAACAAAGAAAAGGGGAAGACTAAAGTTTCCAAATCAAGCACCCAGAGTTACCCAGCCCGTCGTGGGCAAAGGCCTATCCAAACAGGGCTGGCAAAAGCGGGGCGTCTGAGAGCCGAGATCTTGCCACAAGTCTAAAGCACCTTCTGGTGTGGACCCATAGAAAAGGGTCAGAAACAGCCAGGTAAGTCTGAAAGGAAAAGAGCAAAACCAAAATCGGGGTAAAAGCTGCCATTGTGAACCTCCCCACAGGTCTCTCAGCCACGTCTGTTTCACCCAGCCCAGCACCAAGAGGCCAGTGCAGCTTCTTCACGTGTCTCTGCTGCTAGTGCCCCCTCCAGGTCTCCTTCTGGCTCCCCATCCTCTTCCTTCCTTCCCCAGTCTCCTCTCCAGCTTCCCTTCTCCCTGCTCAGCTCCACCCCTCGTTGGGGACCCCCCCAGTTACAAAAGGAGTCCCTCAAATTCCTTCCATTTTGTTGTAAATGGTAGTATTTTACCTTCCCATATGGCTGAGGAGCACCCACTGCGTGGACAGTGTCCTCGGGACCCCGGCCTGTCTGCGGGCACACAGGCTGCTGCCTTGTTTTAGGGGTAATTCGGTTATAAGTATGTGGAGGAGGTAAGCTGGGATCTCCACTCCCCAGAGCCTTTTCATGCCCCCCGAAACTCTACCCATCACTCACTAACTCTCCGTCCTCTCTCCCCTCGCCCGCGGCAGCCACATTCTAGGTTGTTCTGAATCTGACTGCTCTGGCCACGCGCATAAGGTGGATTTCTCTACATTTGCCTTTGTGTCTGGGCACTTTATGCCCCAGCATCGTGACTCTGGGGTCCCCACAGTTGTAGCGTGATCAGAATTTCCTTGCTTGGCTAAGACTGAGTATTACAGTTTATGTTTGTCCACGAAGTGGCCATTCTCGGTCCAGCCACAAGACGTCACGTCAAGCACGGCTGACAGCCTCCTGGAGCTGCGCTCCGAAGCTGCCCTGTCAGCTGAGGAAAGACGGTGTTATCCTTCGTCCCGGTGTTACAGGCCCACCCCCATGTTCTCGCCAGATAAGCAGGAACAGTCAAAGGCCACCCCGCCCATCCCCACTTCGATAGTGTGCAAATAATTGCCTTTCCCTCCGCGCCTTTCTGTCTTCCGGAAACCTCCAGTGTCACATCTTGCTGTGTCTCCTCCCTGTTATGTTAATTCGGCATCTGTGTTTTAAGCAGTAATAATCTGCCCAGTGAGACCTCTGGGCTTCTTGGCTGAAGCTCTCTTTGGAGTAATCCCTCGTCAGACACACGGATGTAATGACGTGTCTCGTTGGTCTCGGTGGCGGCACTGGAAGAAACGCAGGATGTTTCTAGAAA
>PVIJ01010000.1:60000-63107 GCA_004024925.1 Scalopus aquaticus | reverse complement strand
AGTGAACATGCAAGCACAGATATTTCTTAGAGTTATGATTTTGTTTCTTTTAGATACACAGTCAGAAGTGGGATTGTTGGATCATGTGGTAGTTCTATTTTTATTTTCTTAAGGCAACTTGATCCTGTCTATCACAATGACAGTTTACATTCCCACCAACAGTGCACAAGGTCTCCTTTTTCCACAGTCTCACCAGCATTGGTTATCACTTGTGTTTTTTTAGAATAACCAACCTAAAAGGTGTTGTAGCTCACTGTGGTTTTGGTTTTTATTTCCCTGATAATTGGTGATACAAAACATCCTTTCCATGTACCCTATTAGCTATCTTTATGTCTTTTTTTGAAAAATGTCTGTTCAGACCTTTTCCCATTTTTTAATTGGGTTATTTTGGTTTTTGCTTTTGAGTCCTTGTAGTTTATATTTAACCCTTTATCAGATACATAGTTTACAAATATTTTCTCCCATTCCATAGATTGCCTTTTCACTTTGTTTCTGGATCTCTTGTTGCTCTGAGTTTCATCTCTTACTACTTACTAAAGGATTTTTTTTTCCTCCCTTTCATTTGTGTTCCCACAGTTCTTCCCTCACTACAGGTTTACTTACATAGAGAAATAGACCCTAATGTTTTTTTAAAACATTATAAGAGTTTCTGAAATCTTCATTCTTTTCTATTTTGGCAATTTGATTACTCATTCTTATCAGAATCTACCTAATTAAAAGAAATGCCTACTATCCCAAATCTTTACTTCCCCTTTACCTCATAACTCTGCAATCTGACTTCTGCTCAGCCCTTCCCTGAGGTGAGGTAATTTGGCTCATTTCATTAACCTCCAAATTTACCAAGACACAGAACCATTATCTTATTATGAATATATTTGCTTCATCTGATTTTATTTTCATGATTTCTTTTTTAAAATATTTTTTCTGGATTTTATGGTACTATTTCCTGGTTTCCAACTAGATTCTCATCTTTGATTCCTCTCTGTGCCCTCGCTAACAGTACTCTTTTATTGTTTTCTTTCCCCTCTAGATCACCTTCTCTGATTGTTACTTAAGTAATTAGTTGCATAATTGAAGGTTTTCTGTCTATCTCTTCTGTTAGGAATTAGTGCATTGGACCCTTCCTGAGCTCTTTAGACACATCTCCACCTCATTCCCCTTGCTGCATGGCAAGCTCAGGAATTCTGTGTGAGCTTTTTCTCCCTTAATTTTAACCATCTTTGATCCTATCAATCTGAGACTTATTTTCATCCTCCAGGTTTTAACTCACCTGGTTGCTCTCAGAGAGCTCTTCCCCAACTGTACTAAGTCGTCTTCCTTACTATTCATTGTTTAACACTCTTTTTATTTCTGTATATAACATATCAAAATTTGTTATTTTATTTATTCAACTTTTTACTCATCTAATGTATTTCTTCTCCATTAGAATAGTAACTTTTCAAGGACAGGGACGTTTGTGTCTTATTCCTATAGTGTCTTTAACACTTAGTATAAATCAGGCATACAGGAGATGATTAATAAGCATTTATTATGGAAGGATAGAAGGAAAGGAGAAAGAAAAGAAGCAAGGGAAGATGGATGGTTTTACTGGTCTACCATTATCTCCTCACACCTAGCACACTGATTTTCATGTTATGGGTATTGAATAGATATTTGTTTAGGAAATTAATTCCTTGGAATTCTACCCTTAGTCCTCTGTTCTTCTCATCATACACACATGGATGATTTCACCTATACTGTTACTTCAACTGTCATTGCTGTGTTAATGACTCACTGATCTAAATGTGAAACCAGTGTCCTCTGGTTCAAGAACAACATGTGAAACAACCTAGTGAATAGTGCTACTTAGAGATGTCATAGGCCCCATAAGCCCAGCATGTCTACTTTGAACCTACTACCTTTTTACTTAAAACTTATCTTATTCCTGCATCCTTCACCTTAATAAATGAACCAGCATATGCTCAGATAACTTTGATTCATCAAGATTATTCCTTTTGTTTTTTCCAGATTCTGTGTAAGTCAAGCAAGTCCTATATATTCACCTTCCTTAATATCTTTCAACTCCTGCCTTTCTATTCTGCTCAAGTAATGTAAAATATCCATTGCAACCTCTTAATAGTCTGCTATGAAGAGTCCTAAAACTCAAATCTGATCATATTACTCTTCTTAAATCCTTCAGGATCCATGATTCCCTACCCCCTACTCAAGCAATGCTTGTAAAAGAAATTATTAACTTCTAAGTTTAGTAGCCATGGATGACCCTCTTACAGTGTGACTGGGGCCTACCTGTACTATATGCATTCCATACCCCAGTTATAAGGAATGACTTACCATTGCCTAGAAAGTCCTGCTTTCACCCGTGCCTTACCACTGCATAGAAAATGCTTCAAACATCCTTACTTCCTACATGTTCATTAAAGCTTAATTTAAGCATACTTTCATCTCTTAAAAGCCTTTCCTCATTAATCCATGCTAATATACGTCCTAGTCTTTTCTTATTTATTCTTCAATCATGACCCTTGACAGTGAACTCTACTCATGTGATTACTTTGCTCCCCCTCCATCATCAGCAATTAGCAAAATTTGGTTGGATGAATGAATTTATGGCTGCAAGAGAACTATTCTTCAAGAAGTTATATAACAAGATAAAACTATGGTTAGAACCATAGAATCAGAGTTGGAGAAAGATAAAAACTGGATACCAAGGGAGTTGAATTACTAGTATAGAAAAAATCAAAAGTAGGGAAAAGAGTCCAAGACATTAGGAATAATGTAGACAGAGCTAGAAACCACATTCAGAAACCAAATAATAGGTACTCATAGAACCTTTTGCAAGAGAATCCTTATTGTGCTTATGCAACTATGAGACTGGACTGGGATTTCACAAGGACATGTTTGCCTGTGATACAACAAACGAAAACAAAATCTTTAGCATGGCATATACTGTATACCAGAATATTCCTTTTGGATAGTTACCATGCATAAGTGCACTCACAGAACAGTATTAACAGATATGACTTGTCACTTTGTTTTACAGTGTTTTAATGTTTTTAGACCTTAAGTCTGAGCAGAGAATACAAGTAATATAGCCTCTTTTAGCATTCTAT
>PVIJ01010000.1:25000-55000 GCA_004024925.1 Scalopus aquaticus | reverse complement strand
AAACAAACAAAAATGCGACTTTATCAAAGTAATTAAATGGAAACTAATGTCTTAAACTATAATAGAAACTAAGTAGTGATGGATGAATCATGATTAAAAGGAATCTGTGTCTATCATTGCACTGTGCCGTTCTTTCTGTTGTTCCTGTCACACTATTTCCCTGCTGCTAAAAGATTGCATTAAATAGCAATATGCACTGTCCATCCCAGATCTCTTTAAATACTCCTGTTCAGTACTTGATGAAAAGCTTACAAATACCACTCAATTCATTGTCAGTTCTTTTTAATACCGTAAAACCAGGAAGCTTTTGAAAGGCTATTATTATGATAGACATTATACATGTAACCAGGGCTTGAATTTGAACCAAGGCTAGCAATGCAATACAATAGTTTCTTATATTAAAATAAACTATAGATACAGCTAGTGTAGAGAGGAAAGAAGTGAAACTAAAAATAAAAATTATCAAAGAATGTACAATCAAATATTTCCTATCAATAGTCTGTTAAAATGGAAGCAGATACTGTAACATGGAAATCAATTTTGCATTTATTATATAAGTAAGTAATCCTACCAGAGTAACTTTTTTTTTCAAGTACCAAGGCCTGGAGGTCAAGACTTCCTTTGTCTTCAAATTTTAAGCAAAGAATAAAGGAGTCTATGAACCAGGAGTTGGCAGACACTGTTAATAAGGGAATGATGTTTTTCACTGCTCTCCTCTCCGACTTGTAACTGTTTTTTCCAATTCATATTTAGTGAAGGAAGAATTGGACTGACCCTATGCTAAGAACCTTTCCAATCATCCACACATAATTGGGATGTTTAATTAAGTGACGTGCTTAATATGCAAACCCCACACATTCAGAAATGCTCCAGCTAAACTAGGTTGTAAAAAGACAGTATGCTTATTATATAAAATTTTAAAAGTTGGTCCATTTTCATAACTCTTACAATAATTATTTAAGTTCATTCAAAGGGAGGCATGATCTTTGCATTGTCTCCACAACTTTTTGACCCTTTCAGTGGAGTAAACTTAGGTTAGTATAAACATATTTATAATTTATTTTTTGATCTACAGCTGTTACCAAACTATTCTAAGATTACATCCAAATATTTTTACTTTTCCCATTTTTCTTATTTCAAGACAGTTTCAGAATTTTTTTCCTTTCTCATTGCAGAAGATTTAACCCTATGTTTATGCCTATTTACCCAGTACTTCTTGGTGCACAGAGTTATTCTTCAGATTGGTGCTTAATTCATCTAGTAGGAAGATAAATAAGGGTAAATGAAACCTTTATTTGTGCATCACTATGGGAAATGTTAGATCTTCCAGTGTAGTAATACCAAAAGAGAAAAAAAAAAATCTCCCTACTGAAGTTGCCTGTTTGCTTCCTTCACTCTTGAAAATTTTAAAATGTTAGACTACAATGTTCACCAGGAAATCCATCATAGCAGGATATTCCTTCTGATTTCATTGGTAGCTACAAAATGTATTAAGTTTTTTTAGAGCCAACCAGACTTTTATTTCTCTTCTCAGCAGAAAATAACTGAGGTAAATTCTCCCTCCCCTCCCCTATCACACATCTGAATTGCCATGTCTCACTAGAATATTTGCATGAATAGAATATCTGGAGGAAAATATTTCCTACAACTTAATACCACACTTGCTAAAGGCGTATGTATTTCAGAAAGTTATCTATAAACTTTCAAATCTGAGGCTTGTTTTGCCTGTGTAAATATTGATAGAGAGCATAATCTCCAAATTTTTTTATATACACAGTTAATCTCTATTCATCTGTGTCAGTGAATTCCTGGTGTAGCATGTAGTAGTAAGGAAATGCAACAAATAGTAACTAAATGATAAGGGCAAAATAAGGGAAATGTGTCACTTAAAATGACTGACTTTAAAAACAATTGATTTAACTATAGTGAAAGTACTAAAAACCTCTAAAAGTGCAAACCTAAAAAACTTGCTTAAATTTGCTTAAATATCAAATCAGCTACAATAACAAATAATAATATAAGATAAAAATATGGCTTTATTTGCAATATTTTATGGCATGCCTTGATTCATAAAACTTTCCTTATATTGTGTACTTCTTATCAGTTTCATATAAAGTACATTTGTTTGTTAATGTAGAGATATTTAAATGAAGACTCTCCACTTGTTAAAAGTGATAACTGGCTATTTGATGAGAGATGTGTAGGAAGTTTCTCATCATATGATCAACTTTATACAAGAAAAATATGTGTATGTACATATGTCTGTCCATGGATCTATAGGTAGCTAGCTCTCTGGATTGGCTGCATTTTTAAAATTCAACATACTCGTCTTTCTCTGTCCCTTCATGTGAGTCTGATTTGTTGTTTGAAGATAGCATGAGATATTACTGGAAGAAAAGGCATTTTTAAAGATAGATTAGATTTTTCCAACCTGCTTGTTCTAACCATTCGATTTGTTTATCAAATACCAGACAATTAAGAAAACTGATCATTAAATTTTAAACAACTAAACACTTGGGCAACCCATTAAGTCAACTAATTTTACAGCATATGTTTCAGAATGCCTTTGTAATGGTAAATTCAAATAAAATAAGCTGTATGTCAGTTTGTTCTTAACAAAAATCTAGAAATTTTTTTTAATCACCAAATCCTTTTTCTTAGATTTTTTATCTAATTAATTCATATTTTGAGCTATCATTTGGTTTAGAAGAAAAGCTATTTCTTAGTATTAAAAATGAAGTTTTTTTGAGATGTGAATTAATTCCGTCTGTATTTCTTTTATTTTTTCTTCTAAATTATTTTTCATTACTAATTTCTCCATTCCTTATAAAATGTCAGACTCAAAAATTTTAAACTACATTAAAAATGACTATTAAAATAAATTGTGAACCATGTCTATTAATCTTATTCAAAGACACATATTTGTCCTGTGAATTTGTTCTAAGGCAGTATTTATATAAATACTTGCTTTTATTTACAGTACAAGTGAATTGTTTTTTCTAGGAAAGAAAGTGATTGCTTTTTTAAAGGTTGTAAACTTGGCAAGTTGACAAGTTGTTTGATTATGTGCTGGTTAATACAAGCAATTCCTTCAAACAGTGTGACTGCCCCTGCACTTAGGATGTAACTCAGACTTTTACACAAGATTTTCCTCCTTGCCTGTCTTGTCATCCGTTTCCTGTCTCTCCACATCCTTTCTTTCTTCTCTAGGATTTTCTCCCTAGCTTTTCTTAGTCTATATTTTCCTTGGCTCCCCTTTCTCCTCTGTGTCTTCCTTACCCCTCCGTATTTAATTTTCTTTTTAATTCTCTAATTTTCCGAACTTTGAACAGAAAGAAAATGTTGGAAAGGGCATTTTTAGCAAAGTACTTTTTTTTTTTTCAATTTACTGAATAACCTTTGAGTAGACTTTTTCTTTTTAATTGAGGTAACAATGGTTTACTACACTGTCTATGATTTGGAGGTATATTTCACAACTCTTCAAATGTATGTTACCACACCACACCTAACACGAAAATACTTGTAATCCTCTTTTGTTTCTGGGCAAAGGGTCTCAAAACTGTCACTGGGTCAGAACCTCTGTCACTGGTTCTGGATCCAGCCAACTGCCACAACAAATGCAAACAAAAGTGCAGCAAAAGAAAAAACAACAACTATGTATTTTAACCAACAGGTGAGAGGGAGATAGTGGAGAGGGAGAAGAGTCACTTAGCAGCTAGTGGCGTGAGGTGGACTTGTAGCTATTGGAGCTGTCAGGATGCTGCTGCTGCTGTGGTCAGAGGCTTCCCCCCACCCTGAAAGAGAGGCATGGAACGCCACCTCCCTCCCAGCTGAGCAACAGGATGGCAGCCTTCCACAGCAGTTCAATTGAAACGAATGAGCTAGCTCATGTGTATCACTCTATTCAGGACTTCCAAAATGGCCACTTAGCTCCGCTTGCCCCCCAATCCCAGCAGCCCCCCGCTCTCAGGACATAAGGGGTGGAGTTCAGACCAAGCCACTGTGCAGGGTCATCCCCACCTGCTTAGACAGTGTCTGAACATCAGGGAGCAGAGTTTGGCCCCTGTGTTTACCCTGCTGCTCTAACACTTTGAGTAATCTTCAGGTTTCTGCACTCCGGGTAGAAGTTTGCTTAGTTTATGTAGGGACACAAAATAAATCATCTCATACCCCTTTGGGTTCTTCTCGAGCTGGATGAATGGATGAGTAATCAAAACAATATCAGAAGCAGTTAGCAAAGGAAAAACAATAAATTTAATTAACATACATCCGGAGAGTTCACATGGCTGTAAATTCTAAGGAATAATGGAGGAAGTCAGAAATATTTATCCTGGTTTTAGGATCTGGAGCATCAGTGACAGAGAAGGGGAGACTTCACATAATAGACAAGAAGGGGATGACCTCTGAGAATAAAGATGAGATTCTCAGACAGAGAGAACATGTTTACTATAAACCTAGAACTGGGTGAGACCCTCCCAAACTACATTTTTCTAGATCATGAAAGGGAGAGTAGTGACTGTATCTTCTATTAGGGCCGGGTGAAGGATTTGGGCGGGAACAGAAACTTCGAGCCTGATTGGTGCTCACAGCTCCTAACCCAAGACAGTCTGCATTCTTTAAGCAATGGCAATAGAACTCTGGAGGCTCACAGAGCCTCATACCAAAATGAGGAGAAACCTATTCTGACTCTTTTGGATGGACTGACCGCACACTTGAAATAAGAAAATGTTTGAAGAAGCCAAAATACTTCGCTTGTGTTTCTTTTTTTTTTTTTTTTTTGAGAGGACCTATGTTTGGCTATTCTCTGGTTATATGTATCTCCTATATGAGTTACTACATGTACTCATATAATAATATGTATGACTGTTAATTTTTCTAGTATTTTTTGTACCATCTATAGGTACATACAGATGTAAAATTTTGAAGATGGTGATTATGTTTTGTCATTCTCCTTACATTCTTTGTATTAACTTTGAAAAGATATTTATAAGACTATTATATCTGATTGTTTAATCTTTTTTATTTATTTTAATCATACCTTCAAACCTTTTCAGATGGCTTTTCCTTTATAGCGTTGTGACATTGATGAGTTAATCGATTATAAAGTATTGAAATATTTTTAGTTTTAACTGTGTTAGTCAGAGCTCAAACATCTTAATACAATGCATAGGTAGAAAATAAAACTAGAATCTGGTGAAATCTGATCTCTCTGGAAAGCAAATATCTAAATACTGTAGTACTTTAATATTATTGTTAAGTAGTTAAATAATATAACAAATTATGTTAAAAGTATTGGTCATCGTTAGTGAGGAATTTATTAGAGAGGACACATAGCTATGAAGCAGGTTAACACTGTGTATGACCCCCCTTTTCTTTCTCTCTCTGTAAGGTGCCTGTGTCAGTGGCCATGATGACTCCCCAGGTGATCACCCCTCAACAAATGCAGCAAATTCTTCAGCAGCAAGTCCTGTCTCCTCAGCAGCTCCAAGCCCTTCTCCAGCAGCAGCAGGCAGTCATGCTGCAGCAGGTAATGTGGGTTACCTGCTTCGGTGTGATAGCATGGAGAAGAAGGTGTGCACCCATGTTGACAGAACCTTGGTCAGATTCAGTAATACATTTTCCATTTGTAGGGGCAACTTATCATTATCCTAGAATATAAATATGGTGCTAGCATAATAGAGCTATGTAAGAAAACTTAGATTCCTTAGCCTTTCTAAATTCATTAATGTCTAGAATAAGAACAGAAAAAGGTATAATTTCAACATAGAATAATTCGATACTCAAAGGCTTTGGTACATTTTGATTGGTAGATTTATCAACAAAAGTGCAAAGATATTTATAGATTATTGTTGCTTTTAAAACTTTTAATACTTTAGCACTCCTTTTAGTTCATGTAAATATGAAATTTGAACTGGCCATTTTGTTACAATATAGACAGTAACATCAAAAATACTCCTTTCCAAATTATGTTTTGTATTTAGGAAGGAAGTCTCTACTCATTACAACAAAATTAAGCAGCCAAGCCACCAATTCATGAAATTCATACTTTTTAACAATAAAACTAATACTCCTAATATATACATTATTAAAGCCACTAGTGTTTATAAAGTGGCCTTTCTGTTACAGACTTACATAGCATAGAGAAAATAATGTGCTTTACCTGAATTCTTATGTATTTAATTACTTCATTATCTTCTGTGATGATGATGACAGGCCAGCTGCTTATATATGTAAGTCTGAGATTCTTCTGTACATCAGATGGACTCAATTTTTTTCCCAATAAGAACTGAACAGCCTGGTATTTTATGTAGCTATATATTTGGTTCTTATAAAGGGTAGCATATAACATATATCCGTGCAACTGGAACTTTAGGTGTAATTATTTATGCCATTCATTTGGCTCTGGCCCTTTAGAATACAGATTTTCTTTATACCATTTTGTTTAGGACTTTTTGGATTCTGGATTGGAAAATTTCAGAGCTGCCTTGGAAAAAATATATGGAGATCTGTCTCCTTGAATCCAATGCCCATTTTTTTTGCTGTTCTTGTGAAGTGAATCTAAATGGATACTCTACCGTATGCCAGTTTAGAAGAGTTTAGGAGATTTATAATACATGAAACTTTTGCCTTTATTTATTAAAGTCAAAATGGTTTATTCAGCAACAACTACAAGAGTTTTACAAGAAACAGCAAGAGCAGTTACATCTTCAGCTTTTGCAGCAGCAGCAACAGCAGCAGCAGCAGCAGCAGCAACAGCAGCAGCAGCAGCAGCAACAGCAGCAGCAGCAACAGCAGCAGCAACAGCAGCAGCAACAGCAGCAGCAGCACCCTGGCAAACAAGCAAAAGAGGTAGGATCTGGCCTGCTAACTGATACAGAATAGCGTAAGGCTGGGAAGGGACACTGAGTGGAAAGGGTGTCTTCCATCTTCCTGTCACAGGCTCTCACTGTCAAAATTGCATTATTATACATTTTTACTAAGCTTAATAACAGTGACAGTAGAACTCTCCTGCTCTCCTTTTTTGTAGCATGGGACTTGAGAGTTACAATCCAAAGCTGCTGTCGTCTAATGTTCACTAATGAGTCACAGTGTACAAAGAGCAAGCTGTGTGGTGGACAAAGTACTGATTATCTTGTATTCAACGAGAATCTAAGTTGGTGAGGGAACCTTATTTTTCTCAGTAGTGCAGCTCAGAGAACATGCATGCAAATTTAGCCTATTGTTGGGGGGTGGGGGGGTCGAGGGGAGAAACTGGTTGAGCACAGATTTCAAAGTCACAGGCCCCTGATTAATGAACTGCTACTGTAGGTTTGGAGTGGCGAGTAGAAAGTTACAGTTTGATATGCTCATAAATCAAACTGACAAGCTGGCTTCTCAGGCCTAGCTTGCACTTGTCAGCAAACTGCATCAAATATAAACATAATACAAACAAAACATGTTGAAGTAGTTAAATTGATCAGCAGGTATCAGAGCCGTTGTCTTCAAGCTGCCCATTATGCAAACGTACAGGAAACAGTTTTGACCTCCTGAGGCTTTGTTTCTGTTTGGATTTGTGAATAGAATTTCAGACAGCCATCAACTACAGAATAGAAATTGCTCCCTTATTTCTCGGGAGGCTTTGGGCAATCCACATGACTTGCTCCATTATGCAGTCTGTTTTCCAGTGAGCGCATCAGAAGTTTCTCTTTTCCCCAAACTAAAAAGGAAAGGTCTTCCACAGCAGCTTGTCTTTCTCTGAAGTGTGACTGCCTTCTTATACTCTCCTGAGTCCAAAGAACTCTGGTTTGTCTTGTAATGCCTCACAAAATTGGAAGTTATACTTTTCCTTATAGTAAGGGCACTTTTTTTGGCCTTCACGTAATTTTGTCTTTAATATATTGTGACAGGAGAGAAGAGAAAGAGAGAGAGCTAACAGGCCTGTCCTATGGAGGCCATATCCCAGTTTACTGATAGACCGCTAGAGACCACATTCATGGACCTCTGCAGATCAAATCTGTTCAGTTGTGGACGGGGGGGAAGTGTTGTTGAGGTTGGCTGTTTCTATAAAGTGTTACGCAGTAAGCCAACTTTTTAAAAAGTCTGAACCTTTATTACCCACTTTCACCCAGGTTTTGTTCCATATTCTTTTAATGCAAGTTCCTCTGTTCTCTACTGCTGCGTAATATTTGAACGAAAGGCAACAGAAAGTCTACAACTTGCTTATGTCATTTCCCCCTTGAACTTTGACCATGGGATGACCATTCAAAAACCCCACAGGGCTGTGAGAGGAGGGCGTATTTCTCTGTTTGAGAGCTGTTTGTGCAGACCAAGTTCTGTGCTGTTGACTGGGTTGGCTTTTCTGATACCGGCAGCAGCAGCAGCAGCAGCAGCAACAGCAGCAGCAGCAGCAGTTGGCAGCCCAGCAGCTTGTCTTCCAGCAGCAGCTTCTCCAGATGCAACAACTGCAGCAGCAGCAGCATCTGCTCAGCCTTCAGCGTCAGGGACTCATCTCCATTCCACCTGGCCAGGCGGCACTTCCTGTCCAATCGCTGCCCCAAGGTACATACAAAATGTGGTGTACACTTCATTTTTGCCATATCATGGCTTTGCCTGACTTTTACCTTGAGAAATTTCGTTTTATGACTTTCAAGTTTGTTAATAATACATGCGTGTTAACATAACTGCATGACTTATTTTACTTTCAAGTGTTTTGTGTATGCATTAGTCTTATGGCAGAAAATTACTTATTTTTTTTTAAGATTTTATTTATTTATGCTTATAAGCTGGGGTACAGGCCAAAGGCATGGGGCGGAAGGAGGGTTCACCAGAGACAGATTGGAGAGCAGCACAGACAGATCAATGGAAGTACACTGCTGAGGGGAGCAGCAGGCGAGGCAGGAGAGGTCTGCCGCACCATGTGGAATCTCCCCAGCCAGGCGTCGAACTCGCGATCAGCACTGCCGACAGCTCCACAGTGCAGCGCTTAACCGCTGTGCCAACAGGGAGGCGGGCAGAAAATAATTTATAAGGGCAACACCACTCAAGCATTAGTGAATATACCTCCAAGACCTGGAAGGAACTGGGTTAGTGGGAAGGCTGACAGCACTCTTTTTAACATAAGTGAGCTGATTTGAGTTTTGATGAAAAACTGGAAACATAGAAGTGACTAATCTTCACACTGCAACTCCCATATGTAGAAGAGAGAGCCTTCATTGTGTTTTTAGAAAGCATATTCTAAGTTATGCTTTGTAGGTACCCCATCATATATTGTGTGACCATACTGATCTTATTTTCTATAAAATAACATTATCTTTGCTTGTATTGTGAATTGTAGCCTCAAAAAGCAGTCAGTTGTTTTCTGACAGGAAAATTTGGGATGTACTTTAACTATACTGTAATATACTATACTATATTACACTATACTATATTATAAAACTGTCATTTGACTCATAACTTTTGAGAAATGGGGAAAAATCTAAGTAGAAAAGAAAAAACTATTCTAAAATTATCAATTCAAGTATATTTCATATATGATGAAACTTCATTAAAGCATATTCTAATTTGAATTTAGCTTTTTCTTTTGAACAAACTTTAATCCAAATGAGTTTAATTCAAGTTAATTGTATTTGTAACAGGGAGACTTACGCCGTAATAATATTTGCTATACATTTTGCTAATTCTATAGGGATACAATAAAAAAATCAAGTTAAATATACAAATATTAAAATTAGTTAAATAAAAGTCTTTAAAACACACATAACTATTGTTTTTAGCACATAAAATTAAAGTATTAGAGTTTTGTTTTTCCTTCATCAAATTACTGTCTTCTTGACTTATTTTTTCCAGAGTTCCGTCTTTCACATGACTTCAGATCCTCTGATTCACCCTGATTGAATCACTTCTAGGAGATCAAAAAGGAAAAAGTTTAAATAGTGAAAGAAAAATGAGGCAATAAACCCACTTTCCAAGCCATTCCAAAGAGAACTGGAATAAACTGTGGTGTCACTATAACAATAAATATCCTATTCACAAATTATTGTTCTTTGGGGAAAAAAAACACGATTTGAGGACAAATGAAGAAATAAAGGAAACTAGGGAAGAGATTTATAAATTAATTTAATATAAACATGGATTTTCTTTGGTAGAAGCTATGCAAAAACAGAAGCAATCTGCTTATCTTTTTTTTGTCATGAGTAACAGCCATATGAAAACCAAGTAGGATAACTATGCAACAGTAATTGCATTGTGTATTTAAAAATACACTGTTTTGGGGGACTCTCTGGTGGCACAGTGTTTAAGGGCTTCGCTGTGGAGCAGTCAGCAGAGGCTACGGGCCCGCTGGGGAGATTCCCACATGGTGCTGCAGACCTCTCCTGCCTCTCCCGCTGCTCCCCTCAGCAGTGTATTTCCATTGATCTGCCTGTTCTGCTCCCCACTCTGTCTCTGGTGAGCCCTCTCGCCGACCCACGCCTCTGGCCTGTGCTCCAGCTTGTATGCATAAATAAATAAATCTTAAAAAAAAATTTTTTTAAAAAGTACACTGAATTTGAAATGCATAGCCCAGTGATTTAACACAACTTCCTTAGGCTACTTTTCAAGTTACAATTTGTTTTACCTATATAAATAATATATATTTAAGAATCAGATCAAAATAGTTATATAATTTTGATAGGAATAGATTTACAGACATTTTTATCCATATTTTTAAAATTACATAATACTATAGTTTATCATTTTAAAGTAAATTATTTTAAATATTAAACATTTAATGTAATCATGAATATTAGTAAAATACTTGATTTTAATAAAAAATAAGCATTAAAATTACCATCTCCGAATACGTATGTAAATAGGATGAATCTAGGTATGTAAATGTCAAATAAGAAAGAATAGATATTTTAAATCAATCTCTAATAGAGTACTGATTATAAAGCTATTTAATATAGACAGTATACTTTTTCTATCTACTAGTAATAACGTAATGACAACTTTCTATGAGCCGGTACAATTATCTCCAGGTTACAAAATAGGAAATTATTGTGCATGCCCTTTAATTTTTTATTCTGTATTGACATAAAATTGAAGTCAGTATGTTTCAATACACAAAATATTCATAGGTTTACTATCACTCTACAGACCAAAATATAGTGGTAAAACACTTTATTCCAGCTTTTTATATACTGTAAAATTTATAAAAGTTATTATTTTTATTATCAATCTGAAAGGCCAATCAGGGACTGCTAGCTATTCAGCCAGTTCTGTTTTGAAATAACCTGTAGAACTAGGTGAACTTGGAATTAGAGAATTAGGTTGAAAATTAAAAAAATAAATTAAAATATAACAATATTCTTTATGCTGAGTTAGAAATGTGCTGAGGTTTGTCTTTGACCTCAGTATTCAGCCAAAACCATTTTTTTGTTCTTTACTTCATTTCCTGCTTATAGAAATCTAAATAGCCCTATGCCTCCTTCAGCGCCATTTCTGACATCCTTGATCTTATGCCTAATCAGCAATCATGTGCTTGCATACAACACATTGTATCTAATCAGGATAACACACCAGCAATATGAACAGTGCATATCATACAGAATTATAGTTACTATCATACTATTCCCTGTCAAATACCAGTAGGTTTTTAATATATAAATTGGAGGGATTTTACATACTGAATTCCATCAGTGAGTTGAACTTTCAGTGTACAGTTATTATTGCAAGAATGAAACTTTGCAAAGTTACCTCTGAATGATGTTCAGTTTAAGTATGAAACTAAGTTATAAATGATTAAGTATATGGGTACATATTGAGTGTGTTGAGTTAGTTATTGAGAAAATGTGAACAAAATAGAAAAATGGAGATTAAATTACATTTTAATTCTAATTGTTGTAAAATTCCTTACTGAACTAGCATGCATACATTAATTCCATTTAGGCCATATATCTTTTTTTTTAAGTTCTATTAAGCAGTTATTTATTTCATGAGAGAAGACTAAAAGCAGAATATCAGCTTTACTGCATTAAAGTTTCATGATGAGAAAACCTGAGAAATTATTTCTGGAGACTGTAAAAATTTTAGTACTAAAATCATAGTAGAAACATTTTGATAGCAGATGTATTCCTGTATCTCAGAAGTCCCTTGGTGGAAATAGTTGCCACTGTGCTCGGTGTCACCCAATATATGTATTTACTTCCTATAAATCAACTTTGGACCAAATGTATATCCAGTGCCCCTTTCTTTAAAAATACCTTTTAACAATGGACATGAATCTTGCAGGGTATAGTAAGCCTCTAATGAACTATAAATCAATAATATGTTAGGTTTGGCAAATCATAAATGAACACATAGATCTATGAGGTGCACCCCAGAAACTAAAATGATTGTTCCTGAAGAGGAGAATGAATATCCAGGGTCAGGGCATATAGGAAATTTAATTTTGCAGTGTATACTCCTCTCTGTGATTCAGCTTTGTTGCCATGTATGTTAACTATCTTTACAAAATGTAAAATTTTAAATATAAAGTGAAAATTACATGGTAATATTTCAATGATTCAAATTATTAAAGATCAAATTGGCACAACATAATATATAAATGATTAAAAATATACTGCTGCCATAATTCTTTATTACTTTAAATTGTAAGTAACTCTAGAAAATAAGCAAAATACTATAAAATAAGTTAATTAAAAATTGCTTTGTATCATATTTCATAAAAATATTTAATATTGAAAATTAATAACTGGACACAGAGAATGGAAGGACATTGAAAAAATCTTTTGGTTTTGAGTTTGAAAGAGCTGATAATATAATTTTTACTAATAAGTAAGCTGACATATTTTAGCATTGTGTGCCTTAGGATATAAAATAGATGTGCGCTATCAAATTTTAATTAATATTAACAGTATTTGACACCAAGTATTTATTCCATAGACTCTGAATGCTGAATTAAATAATTATTATTGGATTGCTATATCTTTAGTATTCTATGTAATTTTATTAGGAATTCATCCCTTTATTCATTCAAAGCCTGGAATAACAAACATTTTAATACTCATTTGTAGTACTAGCAATGACCAGTAACAACCCTAGTCACCATCAGAAAGTAGAATAAGGTTTATCAAATTGTTGTGGTCATGGAATTTTTTAATTACGTAATTATAACATTTTTAACAGTACTATTGTATGTATGTATGTATCCTTGAAATGTTATTAAGGGAAATTGAATAATCTTCATTTCAGGTTTTATTTTTTTTTAAAGGTTCTTTTATTTATGCATACAAGAGCTGGGTGTAGGCCAGAGGTGTGTGGGGAGTGAGCGGATTCACCAGAGACAGAATGGGGAGCAGAACAAGCAGATCTACAGAAACACACTGCTGAGGGGAGCAGCGCAAGACAGGAGCGGTCTGCCGCACCATGTGGGAGGCTCCCTGGCCAAGCACAGACCCATGCTGCAGATAGTTTCATAGTGCTGAAACTTAACCCCATGTGCCACCAGGGAGGCGCCCCACTTCAGGTTTTAAATTGACTATTCTTTTATGGTACTGTAGACCTCTGATTACTAGATTACGTATGTCAGTACACAAGCATTCTTCCCAAATGAACAACTCTAAGTAATTACTGCAGGCACTCTTATAGGTGGAAGGGATAAAATAGAGAAGAAAACATCATAAATCTGCCATCATAAATCTGACAGTTCAGTGTTGATGATAGACAGTAAATACATTAAGTAAAATAAATAGTGACAAATGCTAAAGAAAAAGTTCAAAAGCAAGGATAGGGAAAAAATTAAGGAACAATAGCAAGTGGGAAGAGTTGTAACAATGGTCGCACAGAGAAGTCTTGGGAAGAGGGTATGTGAGTAATGACTTGAAAATATGAGGGTGCGCTGCTAATGTATTAGCTATTAGCTCTAGAGCAAGTTACTTTTCTGTAGCTCACTGTTCTCAACTCTAAAATTAAATAATAGTAGTAATGATAATCATATTAGACTAAGATTTTTCGATTAGTGATTTTGTATAAAGCACTTAGGAAAGTGACTGACGATTCACAAATACTATGTGAATACCTGTTCTAAAAAAATAAATACAAAGAAACCTATTCTAGAAATGAGTTTAGGTCACAGGGAATATTATAAATACAAGCTCAGTTTTAAAATCTAAAAGATCTAAGAAATTCCTTAAGGTTATATGGAGATTTCAAATACGCAACCTACAATTCAAGGGAAAAGCTCAGATCGAATGAAGATAGGTTGATGAATACAACTCTATACTTGGTATTTTAAAACTGAAATAGTTAAGTGTAATTTTAAAAAAAAAAAACTTTTTTTTTTCCATTAAACATATTTGTAAAAAACCGAGTTAAAAAAAGAATTCAAGTTTTCTGGCCTCCCTGGTGGTACATAGGGTTAAGTTTTAGCCTATGAAGCTATCCTCAGCCACTGCAGCATGAGTTTGATCCCCAGCCAGGGAGATTCCCGCTTGGTGCTGCAGACCTCTCCTGCCTTGCCAGCTGCTCCCCTCAGCAGTGTACTTCAGTAGATCTGCCTGTTCTGCTCCCCACTCTGTCTCTGGTGAATCCTCTCAACCCCCACACCTCTGACCTGTACCCCACCTCTTGTATGCATAAATAAATAAATCTTTAAAAGGAAAGAATTCAAGTTTTCTAAGTTACTAGATATCTCAGAACTGTTGTATAGACTAATATGAATCACAGTCTCCACAATAAAACACAGTAGATTTCTCACATTAAGGGCATTTAGAAGTGTATTTTACCATAAATACAGTTTAGGACATAGTGAACTTGTTATATTACTGCCTGGAAAATAATTTAAAGTAATTCTTACAAATCATCAAAACTTCAAAATTCATTTAAAAAACTCAAAATTTTACAAAATTGACTAGTTAGTTTCATGTTCACAAGTAGTTTTTGCATTCATAGACACAAGCTCAGTAAACCAGAGATATGGAAACTTTGTCTCATGAACAATGTGATAGTTTACTTCTTAAAAGTTTCCCCTTATCTGCGCATTGGAATCATCTGTGGAACTTCAAAAACTACTGATTCCTCCATAAATTGTAATTTAAGTGGTTTGGGCTGTGATCAGGTCATTGGAAATTTTAAAATATCCTGAAGTGATTCTAATATGCCAATACCCTTAGGAATCACTTCAGCTAAAAGGACCCTTTTTTTACCCCATTTATTTCCTATCTCTTATCTATAATGTTTACAAAGATATTATTTCATTCTTTTAAGTAAGAGTCTTTATTTGACTAGTGAACAGGTTATTTATTCATCAGATGTTTATGTGCCTAGTGTCTGTTAACATATCTTAGTGATAGCATGGTGATACCACTAATTTTCAATGCAAATGAATAGTATAATAGAAATCTACTTTCAAAAGGTAAGCAGATACTTATGTTAAGTAAATTATTAACAAAACCTGAAACTAAATTATTAATCACATCTTTAACTGACATAGCTTCTAAAAACATGTAAGAGTCTTTAACCAAGACATAAAATATTATTAGCTGCTCCATCTGTTAGTATCAACTAGTACCATTTATAATTCCTTAGACTTTGGCTTTACAGAATAGCAGTGCTTTAAGAGCCACAGAACTTTCACGGATAAACCAAGACTTTGAGAACTGTATGAATTTTTTATAATCAGTTGAATCAACAGGTATTTATTGAGAACATATCAGCACAGTTTTAGGCACTACAGATATACCAGTAAAATAAAATATTTCTACTCTAACGAAGCTTAAATTGTATGGAGGGAAACTAATGGTAACAAGTAAAACAAATAAATAATATAGTTGAGAGACAGATGAATGCTGTAAAGAAAAATAGAATAGGCTGAGCTAATAGGAAATGACAGAAGGCAGTGTGGAAATGGACCATGGTTGATAGTGTGATCAGAGACCTCTTAGAATCGAAACACTGAAAAAATGGACGGAGTGTGGGAAGATCTGCAATCAGAGTGATCTAAGTTGTAAGAACAACAAAACAAGCTCTAGAAAGTGAGCAAATGCTCATGTATTTGAGAAGCAACAGAAGGCAAAGGTAGCAGGATGAACTGTAGAGAGAGCAGTAGATGAGGCCAGAGACACAGGCAAGAGCCAAATAATAAATGTCAGCATCACATAGGCCATAGTAAGTTCCCTTTTTGTTTTCTTTTATTGTTTGGTGGCTTTTCGGGAAACACTTAGAGGGTTTGTCTGGGAAGCATCTTGGTCTAATTTACATTTACAGAGAGAATTTTTGATCAATCCATGAACAGTGAATGATATGAAGGCAAGGCGAAAGTAGGGAAACAGTCAGGAAACAGTAGCAGTGGTCTGGGCAAGAACTGAAAGTGGAGCGGAGGCAGCTAGCCAGATGATGTGAGCTCCGACTCTGCGAACTTGTTTGCTGTCTCAGAAAAGGAATTGCTAATGGGGCTTGCTCTTAGGTCACCTAACACATTCAGACAGGTAATCAAAAGTTAGTTAGAAAAGTTCCAAAATCCTATGTCCAAGCTAGCATTAAAGCAGTAATTGACAACCTTTACAGAAAAATTATCTCCTATGTAATAGAGAAATGCTTTTTTTTAATTAAGGCACCCATTTCTTTTTTCTGTTTCGTTTTTTTTTTCTGCGTGTGTGTGTGTGTGTGTGTGTGTGTGTGTGTGTGTGTGTGTTTTAGAAAAAAATATTTTTAATAACTTTGGAAACCTTATCTTTAGTCTTGGGCTGTGTCTTAAAATCTTAAGGAGCCAGAATCACTAAAATGATAGCTTCCAGTAAAACAATCTGTCTGACATGTGACAGATATAACAATTTAAGATTACTACTATGATGAATAATTTGACCAGAGTTATGTTTGGAACAGTGAGAATTCTTCTGTCGTATATGTCTAGATGAATGATTTTTCTTTTTGCAGGGGTAGGAGTGAGAGGGCTGTCATCATCATCATATTCTGTTATCTTTCCCCAATCTCCCCTGCATATTCCATTCCATTTCACCCCAACTTGCCTCCGTACTGATCAGCATCACTATAACATCTCAAAATGGGGGTGGGTGGGGGGAGTGGGATGGGGATAATTTGATTAGCACTTCCATGCTTCTATATTGTATGTTATAGGTGAACATAGTAATCATAGATTTTGGAGCAACAGGATTACAGTTCTGTCCACCAGTTATGAGCTTGATGATTTGGAGCAACATACTTTGTCTTAAGAACCTCCATGTCCTCATTTGTACAATGTAGTGATTTCTAACTTTCAAGTGAGGTTAACTGAGATTATGAATACATAGTACTAGGTAGAACACCAAAATGTAGGAAATGCTCAATAAATTATAACAGTTATAATTACAACTGCTTTTTTCCTCTATATATCTTCATTCAGTAGTTTTCATATTTTGATATAATATTTTAAGAGCAAAGGCATTCAAGTCAGACTACCTGAATTTAAACACAGCTTTATTATGTATAAGCTTTGTGACGTTTTTGTAACTCCCTTTCACTTTATCTTCTTTTCTATTAATTGACTTGTAGTGTATTGTAGTGATTGAATTATAGTGAGGATTTTAATAAGGTATATTTAAAAATGTAAGTATAATATTTGGCACATAAAAGTACTATTTCATAAGTGAGAAACTATTAGTTTCTCAATTCTTTATTCCAAAGTTATAGTTCAAAACTAAAGGATTGTGTTTAGTGTCTGTAAATCAGGTAATTGTCAGAATCTAAACTAAGAAGATTTTTAAAGACTTATTTATTTATGCATACAAGCTGAGATGTAGGCCAAAGGTGTGGGGTGGTAAGAGGATTCACCAGAGACAGAGTGGGGAGCAGAACAGGCAGATCAACTGAAGTACACTGCTGAAGGAAGCAACTGCCCTGGCAGGAGAGGTCTGCTGTGCCATGTGGTAATCTCCCTGGCCGGGTATCAAATTCGTGCTGCAGTGGCTCTGGATAACCTCATAGTGCTGCGCTTAACCTGTTGCGCCACCAGAGAGGCCCTAAGAAGATTTTTTAAAATGAGTTGTTGATTTATTCTATCAGTACTAAATGAGGGAGAAGTTTGAATATTACCTGCTGAATTCATCCATGTAGTAAGCATATTGGTATCAAGACCTCAAAATGAAATTCAGTTATGCCAGTTGTCTCTCTGAGAAAGATAAAAGAACCAAATAATTGTCAAATCTATTATTCTTTCAAATTGAGTGTTTACTGGTTTTCCCTGATGTGGGTTTACCCTCATTTTTTCCTTCTCATTTCTTTTGATATGTCTTATTTCCAAATTTATTTCTTTCAGTTCCTCACAGATAAAAGTTCATGCTACCAATATATAAAAACTGTTAAAGTTGAATAATTTTCAAATAGCATGTTTTGTTTTTTGTGATTATTTCTTAATGTTATTCCCAATACTCTTATTCTCAGTATTATTCCCAAATTGGTAGTCTTTATCATGTAACTGATTACTCAAGAGAAAAGCTATGGTACTGATGGCACAGTGATTTATTATTGTATATTAATTATGCTGGTGACATCATTGTTGGCATTAACCCAGTAATACACTAAACTCATTATATGAACTATACCTTGTTATATTAGTGGGGCTTTCTTTCATTTTATAGCTGGCTTAAGTCCTGCTGAGATTCAGCAGTTATGGAAAGAAGTTACTGGAGTTCACAGTATGGAAGACAATGGCATTAAACATGGAGGGCTAGACCTCACTACTAACAATTCCTCCTCGACTACCTCCTCCACCACTTCCAAAGCATCACCACCAATAACCCATCATTCCATAGTGAATGGACAGTCTTCAGTCCTAAATGCAAGGCGAGACAGGTAAATCTCATGAGATTTATTCTATCTTTATCATAACTAAATGTTACTTTCATCATGGATTAAACTAAAATTAACAATTTGTACGTAACAGGGGCAAATGTGTAGAGGAAAAAAAAACTAATAGAAACCTTTGATTATATGTATATGATATTATACATGATATATACATCTATACACACACATTACAAAAATAGGTTAGACACCAGCAGTTTGATGTAAAGAATGAATTTTCCTGAAGAAAGTTTTGTTTTAGTAAATGCATGTGGAGTTAGTTTCAGTATATTTTTAATACTAAGATCTTGTGATTAACTTGTTGCTGTGAGAATAATTTAGCATTTGTTAACCTAAAACCCAGTGTGAATAGTTAAAAGTGCATACACATTTCCTTTTCTATATGTTTCATAATGTATTTAGAAACCAGAAAATAGATGAACATATAAGCATGAGCATCATAAGCCAGTAAATAGATGATCTGGTTTGCCTTTTATATTGTGTGGCATAATGGAATTTATAAGTATATATAAAAAAATTTTGGTGGTAACTTTCTATATAAATCTGAGGCAAATCCACAAAGAAATTTTTTTTACTTCATTTGCCAACAGTGAATATATTATGTGAGATAATTTTCAAACAATATTTTATTTTAGTTGTATGAAACTGCCTTTGTAAAAGGAGCACCCATATACTTTCTCCATTTACTCCTTTTATTCAGGCTTTTTACTACCTAATCATATTCCTTAAGGTAATGTCCATGAAATTTATAAGCTAAATTATTACTCAACAACAACAACAAAAAATCTTTTTAAAAGATTAAACATAAGTGTAGTATTTCTTAGAGTGACTTAGGTTCTTATGATATATAGCTCTACACTCTGTATTAAGTGTAGTAGATTGGTAATATTCTGTTATGTGATTTGCATAGCTGCCTACTTGAAACAAATTCTTTCTCATAGGCAAATATTTTTCAAATGAATATATTTAATTACCATACAGTTTAAAATAGAATGCTCTAACTTGGTGATGCTTCTGGTCTTCATTTGAATATCATGAAAATTTTTCTTGTTAGCTTCTTTTTAATAAAACGGTTTGCCTCTGAATGCTTTCACTCTGTTTTGATTGAGATTCAATTGATTATATATTTCATAAGTTAGTTGTCTTCTCTAAGGTTTCTGTCTGGTATAATATTCATTTATCAAAAGTCTTTGATAATTGTGGAAATACATAGTTACTGAATTCTGTTAAATCAGCCAAAACAATGAAAATATATATGGTTCACACATAGATCTTAAATTAAATGATCCAAAAAGTCTATATCTTCTTTAATAAGATTGAAATATCTTACAGTGATGGTCCTATTACTTTTATTTTAAAGTGTTTTTTTTCACTTGAATACATATGAATATATATTTTTTATTTAGAGGTAAATGTTACATTAAGGTCATAAGGCAGGATTAGCATATGGTATTATACAGTCCTCTTAGTTTTTCATCCTTTATTAACAGTCATCTTTGGCTCTATTTCTCCTCTAATTGGAACATCATCTAGCCTTGGCAGTTGAACTATTCAATAGAACGATTAAATTTTTCTGACTGCTCTGAGCTGAATTGACCTGTTTTGACCTGTTTGTCACTGATCGTAACCTGACAGGCGCTAGCAGCCTGCAACGATTATGGCTTTTTGAGATGAATCTGACGCCGAGTTCTTTTGCTACTTTCGCTACAGCTCGTCACATGAGGAGACTGGGGCCTCTCACACTCTCTATGGCCATGGAGTTTGCAAATGGCCAGGCTGTGAAAGCATTTGTGAAGATTTTGGACAGTTTTTAAAGTATGTTTTTTACATTTTCAGTTATATGGGAGTTTTGGTATGTTGTTGAGAATAAAAGAAAGCTGGAGGAGAAAAAAGGTGTCTCATAAGTCACACTAAAGTTTTCTGTGTTTCAACAAGTGGGTTAGCAAAGTCATGCTAAGGAGGTTAGCTCTTCATCTTTACATTTTCATACGAAAGATTGTCTAAAACTTTCAGTTAATGTTTTTGTATGGGTGAAAAGTATTATCCTACAATTTTAGTGTCATTAATAACGTATTTGTAGCATTCACTTAAATTGCAAGATTTTAATAAAAAATTAAAATTATGTAGTCATATATATTTTTAAGCAGACACATTTTTCATGTCATTTAAATTGTGAACTGTACAGTCCTTACTTTAAGTATATTAATATGTATATTTAATAACCAGAAATTTAAAAAATGAAAGCTAATAGTTGCTAAATTTTTGAGAAATAACTACTTCAGAATCACAAAGATACACTTGTGGGCATATGTTTGTATGGTAGACTGTATTTTGTTTTAATTCTTAAAGAAGTTCTTTTTCAAATAGGAGCATATAACTTTCGTGAAATATTTTCCATACACAATTCCAGTATACGCGAGATTAAACAGAGGGCTACAGATAGGTTTATGGAGATGAGTAACTTCACAGACTGAGACTCTTATGTTGTCATGGAGCAGCTAACAGGGTGAATGAACTGTTTCATGCTTCATCAACAATTAAGTTAATTAGCTCATTTGAAATTGCACTGCTTTGTTGCCAGGATGTTGGCAGAAACATCAAAAAGATGTGTTTACAAATGGTAGACTACAGGGTATAGAGCAAAAGCACCTCAACAACAGGGCACAAGTACTTGGCATCATAATAACTTTATAGCTGAATTACAGTAAGACTTCCATAAGCATTTTTTTTTTTACCTTTTCTCCTTTCAGGCTATTTAAAAGAAAATTTAGTTCACATTCTAACGATGGCCTTTGCAAATGATCTTAACTGAAAATTAACAATCCTATGATAGCAAAACAGCTATAAGGTACTTTTTTGAGGGTATAAAATTGATTATACTGTCCTAAACAAATAGAATATTTAAAGTGTTAAGTAACTTTGTTAAAGTTTTTTTGCTAAGCAAAATAATACGTTAAAACAAAGAATATGGGAAGGTCAATCAATTCTTATAACAACTACACATTTCTTCATTATCAATATGTTATATTATTACTTATCTTTAAGATTATTTAGAAGGTTATTGTGGATATTTCTAAAGAATGGTTATTTAAGCTTTACTGCTAAGCCAATCACCCTATATTTTATTGCTCTAAGTTGTTCTAACAAAATTAAAAATACGTGTTTAAGAAAATACACATATCTCCCCTTCAGTATAATTTCTTCTGTAGCACATGAAAAGGAGCATTTTATTCATTTCAAATATATCTGTGTTTTTATTACTAACAAACAGATGCATTTGAATCCTCGTATTACCCTCCATGGTTCTTTTTCATATTCATGCCATTCTTTTTTAAAAACTGAAGAAATTACAATTAAAAAAGCATTTCCTTTCAATTAAATATCAACTTTGGCTCCAAAGACTGACCACTTTTCCAAACCATTAACTTTATAGGGATGACAGAAATAATGACAGTAGATTTTAAGACCTTTCTTTCAGTCCATTTTTGTTATGATATGCTTTAGATTCTCTAACTCAAAGATCTGTGATAAATTATGGTAGTACAGCTAATGCCAATATAATGTACTAAAGTACAATATTACATACGTTTCCATACGGGCATTGATTTTTTTTTAAATGTACAGGAAATTTGAAGAAAAACAAAACATTTTTTAAATTAATTCATTTTCATAGTTCAGAGGAAACAAAGTTTATTTAGTCTCTGTGTGGAAAGTGAAATGAAGATGGGCATCACCACTTACACAAATTTTCTTGGAAAGAAGACTTTGCTTTTCTTTTATGATTATGGATTAAAACTGAGAATCTTCGGGTGTTAGGTATAGTGTGGGATTTAAGACAATTCCAAAAGCTTTGAAAGGTTTTTAGCTCTCATTTTTCTTGTTTCTCCATTTCCTGAACTTTGATATCCAGTGTTGTTGTTTTTGAGAAAATATTATGGCATTTTTATTTCTAAAATGCATTAGAAATAAATTGTCTATAACTTCAGCTTTATTTTGGTATCAGATAACTTGTACTTTGGTTTCAAATTTAGCCAACATATGTTAAATAACAAAGGATAGTTGAAAATACATTGTGTCCCAAATTCTCTTTCTCATATTACATCCTGAAACAAACTGATAGAATTTCTCTCTTTTGCCCTACACCAAATGAAAAGTACCCAGAAGACAGTTGTTTATGTATAACACACACACACACACACACACACACACACACACACACACATTCTTATTCTTATTTACATATTTGTTAATATTCAATTGTGGTATTTTTTTTCTGTTCAATAAAAAAAATAAGAATAAGAAACTATTAATTGCAACAGCAGAGATAAAAGCAAACAAACAAAAGATGGAAGTCCATGCTAAAATGATATTTAGGAAAATTTTTCAGTTTTACTGTAAGTAGGTGTTGACAGAAACTAACCATTCTTCTAACCACTAATTGAGGATCTCCCTAGATCACTAAAAGCATTTAATACTATTTCTTCCTTACCATCTCATAAACCCCAAGTTGTTTTTCTGCAAAATTAACTATCATTTCTTTGGACCTAGGTCAGCTTAAATGTAACTGGACTGACTTTAGAGCTTAAATCAAAAAGTTTGCAATATAACATTCTAGTTAGCAGACAAGTGTTCTTAAACCTGCATGCACCGTTGCCAGCAAACAAAACATAATCTGAGATACAAAGATGGAAATGCTGTCCTTGAAGAAAAATAGAATGGTCAGTGGCCATAAAAATTTCAGTGTGTGAAAGAGTAGTTGATGAACATAAATGAATTAGGTTTATTACGAAGACTAAATTGTTTTAAGGTTTGATACTGTGTAAAGAGTAATAGGAAGGGTAGTGGAAACAGTAGTTTTTAATGGAATTTCGTTGTCTTTTCTTGCAGCTGACTATTCTAAAAATTATGCTCTAGCTTAGTGTGTATTGTCTATTTCTTTGTCTTTGACTAGGCAGCATGGCTACAAAATTATGACCTCAAGAAGGCATTCTTTGAACTTGTCAGAATGTTGTTTCTTTTGGTGACAGTGCCCCCATCTCTCAAAACTAAGGCATCTCACATAATCGGCTAAATGAATAGTGACAGCTAACATTTTGTATTTAAACTCCTGTCAGTGTTTAAACATAAAAAGCTTGATGCAAAATAAATCAAACACCAGTGATATGCAAGTGAAACATTTTGTTAAAACAGTCTCTGACATACTTGGATTTAAATCTGATCTCTTTTTAGCTTATAAAATGCTGTAACTTTAAATGCATCTGAAAAATCTAGAGGTTAAAATTGAATTGCTAATCTGGGGCGTATATAATTGAAGTTAGCACATGCATTCATAACCTTAAAAGCTTCGTTAAAGAGAATTGTGCATTAAATAAATTGGAAGGATCCTTTCCTACTTTTTGTCTTCCTGAAATGCTTGCTTAATTGTTTTCAGAAAGAACTTGACTGCCTATTTGTTTTTTTCTAGTTCATACTACCTGCCTAGCTCACAGTTCCAATGCAGTTTTGAAAGAACGTCAGTCGACCACATCATTTATTCCATTTTGAAAACAAAAATCAATATACCTATAAAGTGACCCATAAATTAGAACCGGCTCACACAATGTTTGTTCAGTGCCGACTTTCTGAAGGCACCCTTTGCATTTTTTCTTCACCTCTCTGTTTGAACTGCAGTCTCGGTAAGAGGCTCATTAGGGGACATTAGGGACTGGAGCTAACCAGAATTCCAGAGCTTGCTTTGCTCTTATTAATGCATAGTAGAGTAGAATGCATTTAAATATTTCATAGGCATTCAGTAATTTGTGTGTAATCGCCTTGTTAGCAGACCAGTAGAAGTAGAACAGGCCTGTGAAATGGTGTTAGTGATTGCATGGATAATTTACAGACCTTTGCCATCAGAAAGAGTATTATTGTTGGCTAGTATGAAGCTGTGAAATAGAACTAGCAATAAGTAAAAAAAGAAACTTAATAAAGGTTTTGTAACAAGCATCTTCAGGGATAACAACCCCACTTGGTCCTTTTGAAGCAGCTGTAATTTATGACATAGGCAATATATCAAATGCATAAGATAGTATTATGGAGCATTCATATGAAAAGGGTATTTGCAACATTAGTTCCAACTTCCTGCAAGGGACATGATTAAATGATTAATGAAATGTCCCTTTGCATATGCATTTTGAAACAGCAATTAGGCACTGACTGAGAAAATCCACCAATCCTCTCATTTTTCAGTATTATCTCATTCTTGATTTATAAATCATAGAGAATTTTAAAATAGCAATATGTAGTACCTGAGATAGTTATAAAAACATAAAAGAGAATAATTTGGGCACAAAATAGTCATAAATACATAAATTCATAATTTAATGTTAATACTCAACCTATTTATTTAGTCTTATTGCATTGTATTTATATCTGACACTATTTCTGTACTTTGATTGGCATAATTAAGTAGGGGGAATGAATAGGCACTATTATTTTACATATCACTGGTAAACAATAGCGAGGAAAGGAGAAGGGAGATGTGGCAGAGGTATGTATGTGTTTTTCAAGTTCTCAGTAATCCACTGGAGGCTGTTCTATAAATGATCATTGAAGGGCTGCAAGCTAGCCTATAATTACAGGAAAGAAAGTGGCAGCTCTGGCATTTCATAACTATGTGTCCTCGAAAAGTGCTTTGTGAGTTTGTCACCAATGATAATTTAGATAGAGGCTCATTACTGAACATCACAACACTTTAAAAACCTTTCGCCTTCATACGGGAGAATAAAGGACTATTTTAATGGCAAGGTTCTTTTGTGTTCCACTGAAAAATTCAATCAAGACAAAACCTCATTGACTATTATTGTAGTCTACAGTCTCTATTCTAATAAAAGCTGCATAGATAAATTGAATAGGTCTCTAAGACCCAAGTATATAATGCAAACATTTTGTACTTTTTTTAGTTCTTTAAATATAGGATAATTATTAGCACTAAGAAGTAAACAGTGTAAAAAAAAAAAACCTTTCAAAAAGTGATTTTGTGCAAAAATAAACATATTATATTCAATATATCTTTTCTTAGAAGCTGTATGTTCTACTTATCTTGCCCCCTTTATGTCCTAATCTTTGTGCAAGGCTGAAGCATTTTTTAAACTATGTATCATTTAAACTCACCATAGAATAAATATGTGTTGGTTCCCCAAGAGTTCATGTCTAAGAAAAAAAAAAAAGACTTAAGAAAATAAGCAATATCAAGCTTTGAGAATACAACCATCTATTGTTAGAAAATTGTATCATTGTCCTTTAAAATTTGGGGGAGAAAACCCTGAGAAATATGTTTAATGTCCTCTTAATCAGGAATTAGTGGCATCATAAACTAAACTCTCGTTTACTCTAACATTCCTTGCCTCCTTTCTAGAAAGTGTGAGTGAATTTTAAGCCCTTGTTACTGACAGGTTTACAACAGAAGTGAGGGGAGCTGAGCTTAGAGCACACAGGTATAGTGGAAGTGCCTCTCCTGCACTCTGACCACACACCTCAGATTTGACCTGATACATCCATGATTTTTCTTCAACCAAGAACGATGGTTGTGCCGAGATACATGGAGGTTTTGTTGTTCTGATCGTGAGGAAGTGTTGAAACATGATTTAATTTATCAAGTTATGGGGCAAAATGGAACAGTGGTTTCTGATTGCTGAACCTAGATCTACTAATAAAGAAACTTACTTACTTGTAAATTAGTTCTTTCTTAGAAATACCATTTTAATTGTTCATGTACATACATGTCTCCCTGTGTATATTTTCTACTTCATTATTGATTTCAAGAAATATAGATTAATAATTTGAATGGGTTCAAAAACATATTTATTGAATTCAGTATTCTTAGGACTATACTAAACTTTTAGACTATTCTATCATTCTATATAATTGAGCCCAGATGGAGAAATACATAAATTCTTATATAACTTTGTATATTTTTTCATTCTATATTGCCGTTTTACATATATACATTGATGAGACCGTATCTTAACTTGCTGCCCTTAGTTTGCCCATTGCCAAAGGCTATTAAATTATTTGAAGATTTGTTATTTTTAATTTTGAGAGGTAGCAAATAGGGTACATATTTCAGATTACAAACTACATTTTATTGAATATATTTATATTTGAGATTTTGTTTTAATAAGTACTTGAATGAATTAACAAAGCACTAACTAAAGATATCTTAATAATAATATGTGACTAAGATTAGGCTAAGATAAAGAGACTGTCTTATCTTTCACCACTTTTGTGTAACTTTAGGATCAATGTCTCCCAAATAGAGCACTAGACATGAAATACCAATCTTAGGATTCTGATTATCAGAATCTTCAGTGCACTTTATTAGTAATAGCAAGTATTTATTCTTCATAAGTTTTGATGTTTCCATGGGATAATAATTTGCCTTCTTTACATGATCCATCCACATCCTGGTGAAATAAGACATCACTTACTAAATAACATCATAGGAACCACAAACTGTTTTAACAGAAATGGAATAGAGATTGCCTTTGTTCTCTTCAGAATTACTTTTGGTTCATATATTTATAAGGTGCCCTTTAAAAAAAATGGCATGAATATATGAAATACATCTAGTGATTTCTGCTATTATTCTGTAACTGATTTGGGAAAATATTTTTTGTAATAACAGATAAGCTTGGAAATAATGCCATTTTTCTGCCATTTGAAAGGTCTCTGTTACATTAATAATTTTCACTAAACACGTAAGCATGTTTAACTTTTTTTTCTGTATAGTTTAAAGCTATTCCTTTTTCCACTGTGGAGAGAATATTACTTCAGTGCAGTGCTTTTTAAATGAAGCATAGACTAGTGAGATAGACCCTGCTTAACATTCTGCATTTTGTGTGTGTGTGTGTTTATTAAGGCACCTTAACAATGAACACGCGTTGGACGACCGGAGCACTGCCCAGTGTCGAGTGCAGATGCAGGTGGTACAACAGTTAGAAATACAGGTTTGTCAAATGCTCACTTAACGGACTTCTTTCTCAGTCTTCTGGTGTGTTAAATTGAGTTCTGGGCAGATTCTGAGTCTTTTAAACACAAAATTACTGACTATCCATGGAATTTTAGATTATCTATAATGATGGTAATAATTGATAAGGTTGATTGCTACAGTTTAGTGCACTTATCACTTAAACTTATATAAGCTTTGGACTACATCATATACATTTGGATATCTGAAGAAATGTAAAATCTGAGTTTTCCCTAATAGAGGTTAGGTCAAAGTACCCAGTTGGATATGATTTTACTGTGGAGACAGTTTTTGCATGATATAATCTTGATTTTTTTTTCCCATGAGACTTTGTATTATAGCAAAACATCTTTACAGTATCATCCCTGTAATACAATACCCTGAATTTATTTTTTTCTTTACTGCCCTGGTATGTTTCATTAAATAATTTGCAAAAATTCATAATGTTTGTCTTTTTTGGAGTAATGACAAATCCTATAATACCCGATGATATCACAGATGGTAATATATATGTTGTACCAAATGCAGCGATTTAAGTGAAAACAAATTCTATTAGTATTGAAAGAAAATTTAACCCAAAAAATATATATCTCATAAATCCAATCACAAAGCAGTTACATCACCCTAAATATCACTCTTGTTATGTTTTTACTAACTCTAAGGCTTCATTTTTCCTCTTACATACTAATTTTTCTCAATCAAACCAAAGCATTGCTTCATTTAATTAACAATTTCTTTTCACACTTTACTAGATCTTCAGTTGTTTTAAATTTCATTGTACTGTTGCCTTTTTCTAGAGTGCTACTCAAAAATTTGATGCTGACATAAAATAAGCAAGAACACATAAAAAGCATCATCACTGCTGTATTTAGAAAGCTTTTTGCAGGCCTGTTTACCATTTATAAAGTGTAGACTAAAACATAAGAGTTCAGCTGATGATACAGTCTGCAGTATGACCAATTATGCCTCCTTTTTTTTTTTTTTTTCTGCTGTCTGACTGATGGAAAAGTAAGGTCCGTCAGTTGTAATGAGACCCAGTGCAAGTGTAGATGCCGACTCCGTGGCAGAGTTCAGCGTTTCACACTGCCTGGTCTCTGTCACTCTATTGAATTAGATTGATGATGGCAGATTGCAGGGGGCACTAACTGGACCTCAGTGGGAATGCATGAAGTGTGTAGACAATCCTGGCAGGCACTTTGCTTTGAGAACCCTTCACCCCTTCACAGCTGTTGGCACTAGTCCATTGCTAACAGTGTCCACAGGACTTTAAAGAGACACCATGGGCCTTCTAATTTATGGTTTCAGTAACTTGTTACTGTCGAAGCAACTGTGACCTCAATTCTCTTATTGACAAAAAGATGAAGTGTTATTTGTTTTCTCTGACCTTTTAACATAAGGAAAGCTATAAAAGTTTTCCCCCCCACCCCATAGCTAAAGTTGCATTTCCTCCCAGATAAGTTCCTACTGACACAGACTTTTATATGCAGGAATCATTACTCTGAGACAAGCTCAATGATAAGATGTATCACTGCAATAAAATAGCTGTATCAGTCATTTCTAAAATGCTTCTGATCTCTTTCTTAACAGCTTTCTAAAGAACGCGAACGTCTTCAAGCAATGATGACCCACTTGCACATGCGACCCTCAGAGCCCAAACCATCTCCCAAACCTGTAAGTGCATATTGCTTTATAAACAGTAAATAGCTCTACCGATGTAACAGACTAAGAAAATGAACAATTTAGTGACAGTTAGAAAACAATGAGTGTGATGAAAAATATGGCAATAAAATGAAAGTAAAATGCAATCGCTTGTCAAATTGTATGTTTCTTTTAAAGTAATGCTATCTTTTACAAAATCTATCCAATCTACACCATGGGTGACACTAAACAAAGTACACCTATCAGCGCACAAATCACTGCCTTGAGGCTGAAGCCAGAGAGAATATCTTTCTGTGATAGGTTTACAGATATTAAAAGGAAACCCACTTTGAGCAACCTGAAAAAGCAGTAACAGTACAAATCACAAATAGAAAGGTATGTGGTATGCCTAAGCGGACTTAGATCAATCATAAGATACATATAAATAGATTTTTTTATCAAATATTTTGTCCAAAATGTCATAGTATTTTTATAGCCACTTTCGTCCTATTTCTTTGGTTGTTATTTCAGTTAAG